>KZ538259.1:31883-47648 GCA_000934665.2 Catajapyx aquilonaris
CCCCCCCTAGAACGTGGCTGTGGCAGAGCATGGCTGCATTTCCAGTTGGATGTTATCAAACCAAAAACGTGTAATAATAATAATGCGACACCACCCCCCTCCCCTACCCCCAGCCCTCTCCACCACTAATAGTTAATTTAGCTTCACCCGCATGTTTTAACCTTTCGGGCACAAAAGAGCACTGATTGAATATACTGGCCCAAATTTGGGCCCTGCGTTGCGCTGCGTTCCACCCAAATGTTTGACGGTTGGAACCACAAGGGGTGCGTCCAAATTGGCAGCCTCATGTATCGCAAGGAAGTATACCCTGAGAAACCCTTATCCGCCGGTTTGACTTTCAGCATGCCGTCGATAATTTCTCCGAGTCTGTTCGACGCCCCGCCTGTATTGACGCTTCCACATAGGAGGCAAACAGAACGCTTTAAATGCGATTAAACGAGCAGTCATGTAAACAGGTCCCTTCAGAAGGAAAGGGGGGGTAAAACGGGGGGGAGGGATCCGAGGAATGGGACCCGAAAACGCGGAATAATTGAGGAAACGGGGCTTGAGACTCACAAGCGAAACAAAAGCCGCTCCCCAGAAGGATAATTAGTTCCTGCCGATGATAATTATGGTTAGCTGCTCTACATTTTGCGCTAAAGACGAGGGTGGTAGAGCAAGGGTGCTCTACAGGGACAGGGATTTGATATTATCCTTCCTGGCTAATCCTCTTTTAGGAGAGGCAAATGGATTTCGAAATAGGCATCGCGTGGACGGAATAGGCCTGCATACAGGGTGTTTCGTGGTGATTCGGATTACCTTCTAAGCAGGAGTTCTCGGTCTCCACGGGGTTATTTTTTTTCATTTATTTACAGTGAAACCTCGATATAACGCTCTTTAATGAACCGCCCAAAAATAGTGTTATATGCGGGAAAATACCTCATGGAAATTATCAAGGGACCGGTATATTATCGAGGCTGTACTGTATTTTTATTTTATATTGTGGTCGTACCAGAGAAATGCGCTAACAAGTAGGGCTTAAGTCAAATTTTGTCGGTTTTGCTCTATCGTCTGTCGAAGTCTTAGTCATAACAATTAACAATGAGCCAGCAAGCCAAGGACTTTCTGTCTTTTACAAGCATACAAACAAGAAGGTCATATCTTTGTCTACAATCTACACGTAGAACAAGTCTTTTGATCTTATCGTATTTTTCTTGTATGGACATCATTTAATTTATTTAATTTCAGGTACCCCGTACGGAGCCTCGACAAGCTGTACCATATTTATTTTTCAAGCTCCTGACACAGAGGATGTTAATCTAGGCTTAAAATGTGAAAATCTGGGTTCTTTCCGACCTCGACAGCATGCCTTTTACAGGGGGTCGAACAGCCCAGGCCGATACTCATACGCAATCTCCATTTATATTGTCCCACTTGTGTACTCGGATTCTGCCGTGCCGCTGCCACCACAAAGCGTTCTGATGCACCTGAATTCATATCAAGCACTTTAACTGCCGGAACTTCGTATGCACGACATGCTATTCAGACAAGTAGTGCCACTCTTGGTCTGAAAAAAAGACCGCCAATAGGCTAACGGATACCAAATCTACAAAAAAAAAATGGAGTGTGCTTGACTACAAATTACAGTGAAGCAGGAGTACTACCACAGTGAGTATGAACTCAATCTTGTCCTGAATCGGATCAAGCACTAATACGAGTAAAAACAAGGAATAATGTCTGATCAAATGAGAGAATGGTGTTCGAGAAGTCTCATGTGTGACCGAAGCAGTTTGGAGTAGGGGATATGGTGTCCGACTGCTAATCGGGAGGTCCTGGGATCAAATCCCAGGACCCGCAACTCTGACTGTGGTTTTCTGTGGTTTCCTACGGTCCTTCCAGGAAAATTCCAGAGTTGCTTCCGTAATTAATAGGCCACAGCCGCTTCCTTCCATCCCTATCCTATCCCAAAGAGCACAGTAAAAATGACAATCAAAGAGTTCCAGGAAAAACAAACTTCCCCCCTAAAGAGCCGATAGCTGATAACGGGGTATGAATTATTATATTATTAAGTCTCATGTGTGTAAAAAAATATCACCTGAATTAGTATCGGATAAAGCACCTACTTTCAGCCATTTGCAAAAATGTGGACACCTACCGGCCATTTCAGTAAGTGACCATGCAGTTAGTGGGTGGTTTATTCCACCACTAATCCAAGACTCGACATCTACTGGAAAGATTTGTCCCGACTCAGAGTTGGCTGGTGACAGCTACGTTCAAACAAAGTTTTCCCAGCTCCTCTTGAAGGCTCATTAGCATCCTCGACATTGTTTCCCCACGTCTGGGCGTTTCCACTTCTCTCAGCACTTGGCCACATCAATCACTACAATTGTTTGCAGAATATCTCTCACTCTCAACCAGTGAGAGACTCCAAAGCGTCATTTCCTTGCTTCAGATTTCCCTGAGCGAGACATGTGCCCTACCATCTCTTCACTCTCTATATATATTTTTTTTACTCCCAGTCCCTTCCTTCTCGGTGAAAAGTGTCGGAATGTCACACGAATTTAGGGTCCGAGATTCTCGGAGGCGGAAAACGTGGTGGCAACGCTGTGGGAAAGATATCCAGAAGCCATCTGCTTGATCGACAGGGCGCGGCCTCCGTTGTTTCAGCCGAGATGGATGATGGGAGGGGTTCCTTGAATGGCAGCCAGAAGGACTGGCTAAGAAAGACCAATGATGGGAACATCTTTCCTTCTACATAAAGATTTTTTTTTCCGGCTCACTTCGACGGTTGGGGGTTGGAGAGGTACGTGGTGACACATTCATTCAGTATGTCATTCGCGATCTGTTCTCTATGCAAACACGTTTGGGTTTGTAGTGGAAATGAGAGAGGAAAAAAGTGGCATATCCAGTAGGAATGAAAAAAAAAGGACTGGAGGGCAATGCCCCAGTAAGGCCAATTTACCAGAGCTTATGTGTGACTGACACTGTTGGTTTTCTGCATTAATTGGGCTTGCACATATCGTTCGTACATGATTGTGACATGATATTTTTAAGGTCGGAAGTTCATTTTATAATTTAGTTGATTGCAATATGACATGTGATGACAAACCATGCCAGTGGTTATGTTCAGCGATAATGTCATGTTGCGAATCACAGCATGAATTAGACTGATATATCCTGCGCACGTGTATAATAATAATAATAATAATAATAATAATAATAATAATAATAATAATAATAATAATAATAATAATAATAATAATAATAATAATAACCGAAGCAGTGGTAGCGGAGGGGATATGGTATCCGACTGCTAATAGGGAGGTCCTGGGTTCGAATCCCGGTGGCCGCCGACCCTGACCGTGGTTTTCTGTGGTTTCCCATGGTCTCACCAGGAAAATTCCCGGGTCGTGTCCGTAATTATAGGCCACAGCCGCTTCCTTCCGTCCCTATCCCATCCCCATATACGAGAAGTAAATACGAAAGGAAGAGTTCCATATAAAAAATATATGGTGGTATCCCACCCCCCTCAGAGGGCCCATGGCTCTAGCACGGGGTACAAATTATATATAAATAATAATAATAATAATAATAATAATAATAATAATAATAATAATAATTATTATTATTATTATTATTATTATTATTATTATAATTATTATTATTATTATTATTATTATTATTACACATTTCACATTGAAAGTATGACTGTATTATTTTTTATTTATCTTATTTATTTTACCCCGTAATAGGCCTACATGGGCCCTGTTGCTTGTATTTTTCTTTCTTTCCTCCAGTGCAAGGGAACAGGATAGGGATAATGAGGGGGGGGGGGCACTGGTGCAGGTGCAATGTCTCAAGTTGGGGGTCGTGTGCAGTCCCCCAGGGGGTCAGGTTGCAAGACAACCCCCTAGGTGCGGATCAGAAACCCACCGACACCGCACCTCCTCATGGACGGGACAAGGATAGGAAAGAATCGGCTGTGGCCTATTATTTAGGAACCAATCCCGGAATTCTCTTGGGTGGACCGTAGGAAACCACAGAAAACAACTGTTAGGATTGCCGGCCCCGGGACTCGAACCCAGGACCTTCCGATTAGCAGTCGGACACCTTATCCACTCCACCACTACTGCTTCGGTTAGTATGACTGTATTATACAGCATTGTGTAACGATTCACACTATTCTTTATGATTGCCTCCATGAACATAACAATGCCATGAGTGTTTGAGTTCATTTTACCTCAACCCAAAAATGGCCCGTTTCTGTGGTGAGTAGACTGAATCATATAGGAACATGAACACAATCACCGAGTAATTTATGCAGTAAGTCCCCCTCCACTAATTGTTCCGCCAACATTGCGTGTCATAATTACTGTAGAACGAGGCGACGAGAGATCTGAAAATGGTCCGGAATTTATAGTTCCTAACTGGTCATCCACGTACTTGGTGACGGCCAATCAAACACACACGAGGCTCCCAGAAAATGCAATTACGATGTACTGTACACCCTCACCATATGGAAAAAATTACACTTAAGATCCAGCAGCACCCACAAAATTTGACCCCACGACGTAATTATTCATCATCGAAAATTTTCCCTCCGAAAAAGTTGGGAAGCATGTCCTGGGGCCTGAAACGAGAGTGTTTCTTGGCGGATATGAAAAATGAGCGGTGGTTTTGGTTGGATGGGAGGTTGTGGGTTTCTGGGTCGGATTCCTGACCCCCAGAGGCAAGATTCGTTTTTCAAAGCCTGGAAATTGGTGGAGGGTGAAAGTGCACACATATGCACAAGACAGGTCCAGGATCAACCCAAGCATAATCTTGAAGCGCGATCAAACGGTCACTTGGAACACATGTCATTTCCTACAGGGTGTAACCCCCACAAGCCTTTATGGAGCTCAGGAACATATATATTCCTAGACTTCCCCAAGAGCTGGTTTTACGAGGCATCAACATCTCGTTAGCAGTGGCGAATGAAATCCCATTGAGGAAGCCAAGATTTATGACGGCTCATGCTTGGGATATCAGGCTTAAGAGGGCGCTTATGCTCCATCATCATGCACGACCCTTCTTCAGCTCCCTGCACTTTTGTCCCCCTCCTTTGCGTTTCCGTCAAACTAGGGTTCGAGGTATATCTAAGGAGGTTTTTTTTAGAAGGTGGAGGATGGGATTTTATCAGCTATTTTTGGGCGGGTATTAACCTAGGAGCGCCCGAACTGTCGTGTGCAAAATGCGAATGTGTGGCCATCGCTGGGGGTAGGACCACTGTAGGACTTGATGACAAAATGCCTATCAGAATGTAGCCACAATGTTTAGCAGCATGGTGGACCGGTGCGACATATTGTTAGGAGCTGATGTACTATGGGGCTCAAATTGTTTTGGCCACTTTATACTGGTCTTGAAGCAACCCTTCACACAGACTCACTTGCTCACAGTGGGACCTGTGCGAAGGGTTGCTTCAAGACCAGGATAAAGTGGCCAAAACAATTTGAGCCCCAGAGTACAACCAGGAAAAATTGAGGTTCAAATATCCGGACCTGCAGATGTGCAATTAAGTAGTTGGACGTTAATTATAATCCATAATGACACTGTATGTAATGTAGGTCTGAATTTTTTTAAATATGTCGCCCCATCCAAGGATATGAGGGGAGTATGCTTTGTGTAAAGTGTAAAGTTATATCGTTCTGGTTAGTTACCCCGCCGTTAATGCCCACAAAGTTGAGCTTGAGGGCAGTACACATTAGCCTGGACATCTTCTCGCCAACACTAGGTCTTTGCCTGTATCCTCGTTGCATAGACACGAAAGGAACCAATTTTCCATAGTTGGCCGCTTTTGAATTAATTTCTCCCCGCATTTGAGAGTGTTGGTGGTTATAATTTGAACATTTCCGCCGATTTTAGAAAGCCGTGACAAGAAGACTGTCTAATTAAATTATACCATATAGTCTTGCATCTCACAGAGGAAAAGGTCGTCGTTGGTTATCAGGTTGTTGAATTTCTGAAACATGTCCCTCAGGATGTTTGATCTCTACCGACCTTGTTCAAATCATGGCTTAGCTATAAATTTAAAATATAGCCCTATTTAAATAATTACCCAAGTCCTCTTACACAAGTGCAGGCACTGCATTTAATTATACATTGTACTGCATATTTACCTTCGAGTATACAGCGCGTGCACAGAATATTCAACATCCCTGTAGATAAAACCAAAGTATTAGTCTGTAATTTGAGGAAGTTGTAAAGGCCTGTGGCTACGTAGACCTATATATTATAGTTGGCTAACTTGCCTACTACTTCATGCCAAGGCAGATATAACTTTTGGAGTGACCCTTCTGCGCAGTAGTTTTGAGTCTTTGCGGACAACCTGTTGGATTTGCGTCTTATACAGGGCTTCTGTGCGGATTTCCTGAACCAGAGGTTTCATTATCCGGTGGACATCCGGAAACGCAGATAAGGCCAGTACAAAAAAAATATCTATTGTTTCACTTGACACCTTGCCTAAATATAAAGCAGCTCCTAAGTGCTCTGGTATTATTTCTTTATGCTGTCCTCCATATGGATCAGGCTAGTAGGCATGCGGACTGCATGGTATCATTGTGTAAACAAGTTGTGACCTTGCATAATTAGAGTACCGGTATGTAGTGTATTGATTTGAAATAATTTCAAGCAGTCGAAAATATTTTCTGAAGTAGTTTTCGACTGAATTTGAAATATATTTGACTTTAACAGTCCCTTGAAATTGGAATTGACACCCTCCTAAAAACTCAGTTTTATTTTTGCTCCATTATAATATTAATTTTTAAAGGTCCGATTGCACCACCTCCAGGAAAGTTTTCTGGCCCTTTTCCATCCGGAATATTTTCCTGAAGGCCAAGCAGCCGGACGTTAAGAGTGTAAATAGATGATCATTTTTGAATATATCTTTATAATTATGTAATAAATTTGTATGAATTTTTATCGAATTGAATTTGAATTTGTATGAATTTTTATCGAATTGAATTTGAATTTGTATGAATTTTTATGTCATCATTCGTGGTGGTGGAAAAACTCCCCCTTACTCTGCTGGACTCTTCTGGACCTATATCTGTTGCCATCATTCCCAATGTTGCTAAACGTAAAACCAATATTATATCCTCAAGTCTCGGTCACGACCATGTCTAAGAAAGACACAGCAACATTTTCACCAAGTTCTATCTAGCACCGGCCACTTGACCTCTTTTTATCAGTGATGTCTGAGCAATCTGAAAACGCCTGAACTTCATGCTCACCCCGAAGCAATTCCTCAATGATCTGCAAAATACAATGAAGGCGGCAGCCGTGAAGCCAAATAAAAAGGATAAAAGGATTCCCTGAGGCCAGATGGGAATGAATGGAATTTCCATTCCCCGTGTTGGATTACAAACTATTCAGGCTAATGGCTTGGGCGCTGGCATTAGAAAACCGCACATCCACCGCCACGTTTCAGCCAAGCAGATTTTAGGCGGCGAATAATGGCCGATAATTGACTTTAGGCCTGAATTGACGTCACTTCTTAGGGCGAGCTCTCATTGTTTGACATCAATCACCTGTCTCATTGCATCTGCCACGGCCTCTCAAAGAGGTTGGGGGGGGGGGNGATTTGAAAATAGGGGGGGATGGATTATGGGCAGGATATGTTTATATGAGGGGACAATCAGAGCCACCACTGGGATTCGAACCCAGATCTCGGGCTGCTTAGTCAGCCCGCGTCGTGCCAGTTTGACCATGGGGGCACATTCGTCCCAACAATGGGGTTCAATAATGTATTGGAGGGGGGGGGGGGGGTAGAGGAAATGGTTGTAACACTTTCCCATGATTATAACTGACGGGGGTTCGACACGTTATTTTCAGGGGCTTCATGCACATTCTGCAAATGGCACTCACCTAATCTCCTAATCTGGACAACACTATTATCAACTGATCATCATACCCATGGTCAAACTGGATACTGGGCTGCTTGTTATGGGTGACAACGAGCAGCTTTAGCCAATTATTGGGCAATTCGGAACAATGAGGGTGAAATGAGCAAATGTTTGTAGCGATGCAATGAGTGGCTGAACTTGATTCAAAAAACTAGGAGCCCCCAACTGTTATCCGCGCTTTGATCACACGCCTAATTTCTTTTTAGTTGCATACATACTACCTTGATAAGCTTTAAATGTCACCATTATCCTATTCGCCAGTCTTATCTGCGGTTTTCATTTGATCAGGTCGCGGTGACGTGGTGGATGAGAGGTTATTTAGACACATGAAAGCGTTGGCCAGCCTATACTACGATAAGGAAAGCTAACATATTGGAACGGATGTCTATGCAACATTTTTTTTTGTCCAATGCCCTCAAAATAACATGTCTTTTATACACGCTCTTGCAGTAACCACGCCGACAACGCATGATAAATATCTCCCTCGTAAAATAGCCAGCAGTGAGATTTCGAACATGTCCGTGACGCCGTAGATTGGCTGATCAAAATAAAAAGGGGAAATCTTACTATAAAACATGCATCTCGTGTCAAAGGTGTTCCATATGTGGCAAAAAATTCAACCGAGGCCTGTAAAAAAAATTATGGAGTTCGAGCTTAATTCCAAAATATTTTAAAAAAATCCCACGACATTCCTGAGAGCGGTATATATTAATTTAAAAGTTGCACAAAAACTTACACTAAATGTGCAGTTTAAACACTGATATGTTTTCTACTTACGGTGCAGGATACTGTATCATGTTACTGTATAAATCACAAGGGGTACTCTCTAAAAATACATAGTTAAAAAAACTCAATAAGAGTTAAATTAACTCTTTTAAACCTTGAAAGTGGTCATTACCAAAAATGAGTTATAATAACTCTTTCGCTGGAGTTAAAACAACTCTTTTAGTTCATTTCATCCTCCGAAAGAGATACTAATTCACTCTTTCGAAGGATGAAATGAACTAAAAGAGTTGTTTTAACTCCAGAAAAGAGTTATTATAACTCATTTTTGGTAATGACCACTTTCAAGGTTTAAAAGAGTTAATTTAACTCTTATTTTTTAGAGAGTAAATGACGAATATAATTATGAGGCTTGCGTAGAGAGAATAACTAATTTTTTGAATTATTTGACCCCTTTCTTAACCCCATGTCATATGAAGTCATTTTCTGGTCATTTCCAAAAAATTACTTCACCTTACTTTTTGAACAATCCCTCCCTGCAAACTTATGATTTTGCATCCGGCTACTCTTTCGTATAGCGAGACTTTTACCTTCTCTCCTAGGCGTGTATCTAGTTAAAGGATAGGCGTGTATCCGCCGGGAAGGAAGGTTAGGTCATGGGGATAGATTGGTGCAGCGTTCCTCTACCCCTGCCACATTCGGTCTCCCATTATGAAAGTCCTTCCTTACAGCCTCCACAAAAAATTGATTCTTCATTACACTCGTCTCTAGGCTTCCCTAATATCGTCTCTAGGATTCCCTAATATTTAGTTGCAAAAATAACGTTTGGTTCCCCCCCCCCCTCTTTTTCTATCGACCGCTAACATTGTTTAGTATACAAAAAAAAACTTTGAAAACAAGTTAATGCTAGGTATTCATGGAAGTTTGCATTTCTCTCCTGCGCATGAGAAGTGTGACTTTCAAGATAAGTTGGGCCTCTGATATCTAAAGGTGTTCGACTTTTTTGCGCCATGGATAAAAAGTCACGGAATCTGATAGGGTCTACCTGGACTCATAATAAGCATCAGATAAAGAAAGAAAAAAGTTGATAAAGGGGATGGTGAGCTTCCTTTTAAATTGGCAAAATAAGTTTGTCGCACACAACGGAATTTCGTGGCACTCGAATTGTCATGTATTGAACCACGGTCGAGGGTCACCTATGCACCCCCCTCTCCCCCCCCCCCCAAAAAAAAACAACATTACAAACCTTCAAACTTGGCCTCTAAAACATCACGCAAGCACGAATTAGATATTAATCTGTACTATAAGCCCGCTCTAAATGACATCCAGTTCCAACTGCTGAAAAGTAAACATCAAAATCCCAAAAGTGATCAATTCAAACCTCAATATTGGACACAACACCCACATATGAAATTAAGCTCGGTACACTTTGTGGCAACGCAACATGTTACTGGCCACAAAATGGCAAAGGTGTGTATGTATACCAACCTTTAGGTTGATTGCCATGGTTTAAACGAGGGACCGACACAAATTCCCTCGTTTATGCCATGATTCAACGTTAGAGCGACGCATGAAGGATGTTTCCATTGGGGAGTATTCTGGTCAGAAGGGATGCATGCTACCGCGCATTAAACTCTGGTACCCATGAGACTCGGATCGAGTTATACTTGCGGTACTCACACACCTCACGGCTATCGGTTCAATTCAACCCCTTTTTCTAGATCGGACCTTGTGTAAACGAGGAGCAAGGAAAAGAATTACTAAGTTGCAGAGTTGCAAATTGAGTGAAGATTGGAAAAACGTCCCTGGAGTAATAAAAATTGATCGGGGAGGGGGGGGGGGGCTTATAGGCGACTGGATTTTACCTTAAGCGCATTTTGATGGTGAGTGTTGGTGTAACCGTGAAAAAAAAAAACTGTTGGATTTGTAATTGATATTGTATCAATCTAATTCAGGTCATATAGATTATCGTTGTTATTTTGGATTGCTTCCAAACTGGCGTTCGAAGCTAATATATGTAACAGGGCTACAAAATTTGACAGGGTATATCCCACCCACACATGATTACTAACGTGTAACGTGTGACTATGTGACAGCATGTGCTCATAAAGTACAATCAGCTAAATGGTCAGGTGGTAAAATTTTAACAGGATGTTGGCAAGTGAAGCATTTATTTAAAAAAACATGGCAAAATATGGATGCAGTGTTACTACAACCTTGCAGATTCAAACCACTGTAATGGTTATTTTTTATGTCTTTTACATGTTATTTAATAGGAAGAGCAAACAAATGCGGAATACTGGGCAAAATAACAGCAGAATAAAAAGGGCTCCAACAATCAGTTAACTGAATGATTCACCTTCGTGCCTGTAGATTACTTTTACACTGTAATGTTTGTACTGCTCTTCTACTTACCACGTAAACAAAATTTTGTATTCAAACAGGTGGCAAATGCGGTCGCATTTTGAACAATGTTTTATCGGGTATTCACAGCTTCCACTGGGCATTCACAGCAGGCAATCTAATTTGAGACCGATACCAATAATTATGAATTCATTAACGTGAATGATTTCAGTTGCAGATATCTGGATCACATGCTGAATTTAGAAGACCCATATCGAACTTGAAATTTTGTTCAGCCAATGCAGCATGTAAGCACGATAATCATCTCTGCCCATCTTGCGAGCAGAGTTTTTGTGACCGTCATTCACTGTCAGAAACGCTGACATTGAAGGTATTCTAGTGATTACAAGTAAGTACTTTTTATAGGTTTCCATATAAAGTGCGCAATTTACTTCCAGGAACGGCACAATTGAACTTCTACCTTGAAGGATTTCTAGTGCGAAAACTGCGTAGGCTGGAACTGTATCAACAGTTCAACGACGCTCAGGGACAATTCTTTTTGAACTGTTGATACACAAGTTGGTGGAAAATACATGTGAGCATCTAGAATGCACGCTTCTTTTTTTGTGTTTATATACGAGCCTGGAGAGGTCACTTTTGCGCAAGGTTACCTCGTTCCTCCACATTCATCTCCAGCTGAGAAAAGCCAGTTGTGTGAACGACTCTAAAAACAAAAACAAAAAAACAAATGACTCCGAGTGTGCATCTGACAGACACTCAACTGGTCTCACCACGACTCTCCAAAGAAGCATAAGGAAAAGGCATGCCACATCCGCCCTTCTCATGTCGACACCAACGCTCTTATTAACCAACAAGTCGCCAGACACACTTGCGAAAAAGTCATCCCGCGGTGTCCATTTACATAAGAAAGGAGAACAAACTCATGCATTTCCCCCCAAGAAAAGTGTCCAACTGAGCACGTGTACATACGTAGTGAATAAGTCATTGCAACCGTCAATTGCTCTGTAACTACACGTATCGTCCTGGAAGGGTCTGCCTTTCCAGGACGATACGTGTAGCCTCTTGGCCAACAGCCTGTCATCAACCGGATGGAAATGGTCAGTGCTACATCACTTGAAAACCTCAATAGACCTATAAAAGTGGCAGCAGGCCCATTCATCTTTTTTGCAGACAACCCCCCGGAAAAAGTTTTCCATTTGGACCCAAATCCCCGTCACACAACACACAAAAATCTGGCCCCAGAATAATATGCACACACAAAAAAATAGAAATGCATGGATGATGCGGTACGTGGTCCTGCCCTGGGTACCCAAGATTGCATTTATGTCGGCGGGAGCGGTGGGATGGTTGACAATCCCCTCAACTGCAAAAACTCCGCCATACCCCCTCCTCTCTCTTCGGTTGGGCGTTGCACAAACCATAGGGATCGATATTGTTGAAGTCTTCGCAACAAAGCGAGAGGCATAGCGGATGTAAAGTTGTCCCTGGCAGCTCTCGTCTCCCTCGAGTTACCCGCCCACAGTATCTGGCTTGGGGGTGAAGGGCGAGGAGAGACCTGATATCAGTGAAGTTTAAATTAAAACTGAATTGTAACACTGGATGGTCAGGATCCAAGATTTTACAAGATACAATCCATCAGAGTAATGCTTCAGTTGCCCTATTTCCCAGTTCAAGTAGTAGGTGAAGATGGCTACGCTTTCGTATCGGGAGACCCCGCAATTTTACGTACCTACTCTCCTAGGCGTGTATCCGCTGAAGGATAGGTGTATCCGCCGGGAAGGAAGGTTAGATCATGGAGTAGGTTTGTGCAACGTGCCCCTACCCCTGCCACATTCGATGCATTGGAAATTGATTACAGGATGAATACTGTACAGTACTTACTTTGAATCGTACTCTACATTACTATGCTGCACTATGAAACCCGAGAGATTGAAATCCTAATAAGTTGGACACCTCCCTATGTTGGATATTTTAAACGGAACCGTTAGTGTCCAACATATACAGGTTTTACTATACGGCTGATTTTCGCCATTCTGATGACCTATCAGTTCACTTAAGTCAGATATAACGCTTATTCCTGGCTGCCTCACTTAAAAAATGACTCCAAATACAGGGTGTCTCAACTTTTTTGTCCGAACAGTTATCGGAAAATTGCACGTAGCTGCTACTTTGTAAGCAGTGACTTGCAAACGGTGATTTTTTGGAGGAACGGGGAATATTCTTTGCGAATCGTAGGTTGAAGTGGCATACGTGCTGCCCGCTGAAAATTGAGGGTCAAGCCTGGTAAAAAGAGGGTCACACATGCCATGGGATTATCTTTTTCCCCATTCCCAATTCCTCCGACAAATCACCGGTTACAAGTCCCTGCTTACAAAGTAGCAGCTACGTGCATTTTTCCGATAACTGTTCGGACAAAAAATTGAAACACCCTGTGTAGCTTGTGTTTTTTAAATGGCAAAAATCGTCAAAAAATACTCCATCAGTAATATCTCTCAATAGTGGCAGAACCGACTTCATTTGCCTCAGGGAAAGAAACACGTTGAATCCCTTCCTCCCCGCTTCTCCCTTCTCCCACCCCTGCCCTCCCAGATATTGATAGTGGCAGGCCAGGTTTCTCCCCGTCCTCCCTTCTGAAGACGAGGCAATTTATCTTATCCAGAGTTAGCTCCGACACAAAGGAGGTCCCTTGAAGGAAACTTCACATCTGTTGGGGCTTGATCCTGCCAAACCACAAAGAAGCCAAGTTAGCCCCTAATAAGTATAATTCACTTATCCACACTCTCGGTGGACTTTTCCGTGGGCCATTCCCAGAGGGTGGACTAGTTGAAGTTGGTCGGTAGAAGAATGTTGTTTCATTATTACCAGCATAACGATTCGCGTCCGGGACAGTGGGGACACTTCCTAATTGCTGTGGAGGGTGTCATTTAGGCGGGATGTTGGTGTTAGAGGGGGGAGCGTTCACTAATGAGGAGGCTAATTGGCTTCGTTCATTGAGCACTGAGATAGTGTCTAGTGAATGGTTTAAAAATTATTGTCAGAATAAAGTGGTCAATGTTGGAACTCTCTGCAAGTTCCAATTAGTGTGACACTGATGTTATCTCTTTGAGCTTCTAGGCACCATCCACTGTAATGGTTAAAGGTGCATTTTTAGCTGTGGTGTAAATTTAATGGCATCTCCTGCATTATTTAAGAGACTTTCAAGAAAGTGAAAAGTTTCTAAATTTTGGACACATGCTTTAATTATCTGTGCAATTGCGCAATATTGTTGAAACAGTGACTTTTAATAAACTAGCCTGCTGGATCCATAATCAAGTCATATACGCCTGTTCGGATATATGGAACAAACAAGAATATTACCGTAATGTCCGTATAGGCCTACTACTATTGTTTGTTCCATATGTTCGAAAAGGAGTACACCACTGTTATCTGTGACCAAAAGGTGGGCTGAGAATGACAAGAGCATCTATGTTAAAACGACAATATAAATATGTCATTCACGCATAAATATGACACTATAGCCACAATGTATGTGTCATTATCACTCAAATAATAATTAATCCCGATAACACTGTGTGATGAACATTCTGCTATTGTTCTTCATGTAAATAACTATCGATTGTGCAATATTAACTCTATGTTTAACTTAAGTCAATATTCAACATGATAGCTGAGGAAATACTACAATATTGCATTATATTTAGGGCTAAAATGTAGTGTAGTGGTTATGGCAACAGTACCTATAGTTCGGTCCCAGAGTAATGTCATATTATGAATTTTATTCCGGACAGTTCTGAAGTCCAGCCCATAATGAGAAAATAAACTGACCAGTATGTTGTCATATTTACGCGCAACGTGAGGATGGTAATAGGCCTAAACATTGTATTCTTATTTTTTTCGGCTATTTTTGTACATATGACTACGTATTATTTGCTGTCGGTATTGAAAGCAAACAGATGCCGTTCCGCTCCTATGTGCTGTGTCACGCTCGGTTGCAATATTAATATGAAGATGGACCCCGAGCTGCATTTGATTCAGTGCGTAGTTACATCCAATATTCAACCTGATTGAGGGCGACACGGTGGCCGAGTGGTTAGCGCCGCAGCCTTCCACCTCTAAGGTCCCGAGTTCGATCCCCGGGTCGGACGGAGGATATACTTATGTGGATAGAGTTTCGATGGGTTCTCTCCGTGATCGCGTGGGTTTTCTCGGGGTTCTCCCGTTTCCTCCCACTATCAAAATCCATCACATTACAGGCAAATGATTAAAGTCGGGTATTCAAAAGATGATCCCCTAAGAGGCCCAAGGGGCCTATCACGGGGTATCCATTATATTATTATTATTATTATTATTATTATTATTATTATTATTATTATTATTATTATTATTATTATTATATTCAACCTGATTGGGAATGGGGCATAGGGTGAACGTCCACTGCATACGCACAGTCAAAAAAATAATTTCCTGCCTAAGTCCCTTCTGATTCAATCCGACTTAAATTGGGACAACCCACTTCAGCGCAAAGTGGAAATAAATGACAGAATTGACACTGGCGCGCTCAGAAAATCTGCCGAATTGAGGAAGAGACGAATTCCACCACAGGATATATCTATTTAAAAAATGAAAACAGTGGCGACACTTGCGAATCAATTTTTACGAGGAGGACCACACGAGGTTAGTGGGAATAAAATTTCTAGGGACTCTATATGCAGGCGGAAATGACAAGGAAGGTGCAGATTCAGCCCCCTCCCCCCCCCCC
>KZ538259.1:57552-76988 GCA_000934665.2 Catajapyx aquilonaris
CCCCCCCCCCCTCCCCCCCCACCTCTCTTCCCCTAGCCATTTGCATATCAAAGCGTCCAGCCTTGGATAAAAGGGCTGCGGGTAATACAGATTGGGGTTTACGGCAGCCAGCCGAGAAAGTGACTTGTGCTGGCCAGGTGCATGCACCAGCTTGCTAGCCTATCTTGCCCGCATGAAACATTCATGTTGCCTTTCAACTCCATCGCACAACTTCTTGCTTCTCTAAGCCCCACCCCCCACAAGATGCCTCATCTCAGACCATTACCTAGAGTCAGGCACTATGCAGTGGTTGCGGTAGATTCGGAAGGATTGACACCGGATTTGCTTGTTGTGTACAATCAGCTTCGGATGGTTGGGACTGGTAATGGCCATTGGCTGATTTAGGAATTGGAGCATGGCGGGTTGCCACACCTTAAATAATAAACAAGTGCGATTTTCCGACCTTCCAATTGTTGTGAAGTATCGGCACAAACATGGTGGCAAGTGTCAACATGGCTGACCGCTTGTGGGTGGTCAACTTGGAGGATTGTTTGATTTTACACTCGATTTGAAACTTTTGGGAGTTCCCTAAAATGCGCTGTACTGTACGTGCATAGCCAGTAGCCTTGGCACAAGCAATTATTTGGGGAAGCGACGTTGCAAGTGACGAAAAAAAGTGGGGCGTGTTACCTGGCGAGCTTACACCTACGAACGTGCAACATCACCACGGTAGACTCGCGGAACCGTGTAATTATGTTACATGCAAACCTGCATGTAATAAACAAGTCTGATATGTAGCGTAAAAATGACTGGCCGTATATAGCTGTGATATCCTATTCGCATTTCGGAAACCTGGTTTTTCGGCGTATGATGTTGGGAATATTTCATGCTCATTTTCAAGATTATCGTTGAGTCGTTCTCCTGCTAGCGTTTCAATGTAATTGTTACTATCACTAACTTCCTCTGTGGTCCCGAGTTCGATTTCCTGTCGGACGGATGATTTTCTCATTTAGGCAGGGTTTCGATTGGTTCTCTCCGTGCTCGTGTGGGTTTTCTCGCCTGTTTCTTCACACAATCAAAATCCATCAGACAGTAATGTTGTCAGTAATTCAAGTAGCTCTTTTTAAAAGCCCATCTCCTAATCCCCTGCAGGCCTGTCAGAGCATATTATTATTATTATTATTATTATTATTATTATTATTATTATTATTATTATTATTATTATTATTAAATACCGAAGTAATACAAATTCGTCGCATGAGATTTCAATATGGCTTGAATCAGTGCACTCACGTTCCTTTCCTCTCATTTACCAGTAGAGCGTACTATAGGTGATATCTTATGACCGGAACTATACAGTATATTTTAGGCTCGAGAAATAGCGCTCGATAAAACAGTAACTCAACACCTATTGGAATTTTATTCCGATTCTCTGCATGACGTCAAGGTACGGATTTGCTTCAGATACTCGACGCTGACTCAACATGTCACTACCCCCAGAAACAAAACCGAAACCTCTCTAGTCCTGTCCTACTGTACCCTGGCCCTTGGGTTGTCCCGAAGGAAGCGCCTGCAGATTTTTAGGGACTGGGCAAGGGACAGGTTCCAAAAGGGTCTTTTCTGGCGCCCTCAGGAGCGCCTTCAAAGCAAGTCACCGGAGGGAAGCGCCCAGAAGGCTTATCGGTCCTTTCCGCTCAAAAAGAACCTTCCAAAAGGCGGAAGCTGGTAGATTGGAAATCGTTAGTCAGGTCATAGCCTAGGACATGAAGCCAATCCTGGCCACACCCCTGCACAGGTGCGCCTCCGACCTCACTAATGTGTCAATACCACCATAATCACGCCATCGGCTGGGAAACATTTCTTCGGCGCGCCACGTGAACAAAGCGTGTCTGCATGACGCCAACTTGTAACGGTTTTTCCCGCCAACTCTCTAACGGAAAACTCACCATGAGAGTGTTCCGTGTATCCCGGCATCCATCCGCCTGGGCTGTCTGCACACCTCAACTCCGGACCCCGTCCCAGGACTCACTGGGTCGCCTCTAACATTTTCCCGCACTCACTCCACACGCGTCACATGATCGAACCATAATAGGCATACCCCTCAACCTCCCCGGTCCTCCCACTGCGCCAGTTGCCTACAGATGTGTACGTGTACACCCAACCCCCTCTACTCTTCCCTGCCCACCCCCTCAGGATAGACGCTCCGCTGGAATGCGGACTGCAAATCAATGCATAATTCACTTTTACCCAATTTCAGGCACCCCAACCCCCACCCTGCATCTGGGAAATTTTCACAGACGTGATTTCTGCCCGAAATTTACGACGGAAAAGTGTTGGGTAACTCTGGGTGATGACTAATTTGTGGCTGTCTGTTTATTGCAGAATGCTGCCTGACCAGTGTCAAGTTTTCGTTACTTTATTGCATTTTTTTGTGAATTTGTCTTCGAATTTTAGATTTATGTGTAAGCAATTTAAGAAAATTGCAATGCTGGTCACAAGCAGCTGATATGTCAATATTACCAATATTAAGCCCATAATTATGTGATATTGAGTCTAGCTGGTAGGATTGACAAAAATGGCAGTTTTAACAATATTAAGACAGTGCACAATGGCTTGGTTACCTAACAATTAATGGCTTATGATATAAATATTGAAACTACTAATATCCTTGAAAGCATATCCGCATATCCACAAACATCATGCTTAAACACGAAAAAAAACTGTCCCTAGTAACAAACCATAACCCAGGCTTCCCTTTCCCAGCTGTTACGTAACCTATTGACGAACTGCCCTTCTGGAAAATCCCCCCTGTAATAATAACCACGCTATGGAATCCAGACAGCCAATTTCCCGTGCATTTTAACCCCCGCAAGGAAGATATCGGCAATGATTGTTCTGCGACGCTTCCCCCTATACCATCAACAGGTTGCTGGTTTGTCTCTGCCTACTCAAGACGATCGGTGAAGCCAAAACCCTAGTGGGAAAAACGCACCCTTTTTGTCCAAACGTGACACATCATTGGCGACATTTTCGTCTGTCGGGCAGGAAAGGCCCACCTGAGCCATTTCCTGCCTTCCATGGAATCCATTTCCGGTAGTTAGCAAGCCAGTGCTTCAGTGGTTCAGGGAAAAATCACCGATAGGCTCTCTCTTTTTTTGAAACTAGAGGTGCTGATTCAAGAGAGACCTCTAGGTCTCATGGGAGACACTATCGATCCCACCATCGTGATAATCCTCTTTTCCAACTGTTTTACGAGCTATAATTCGCGCTTAGGACATGGCGACATGTGGTGCATCGTGCATGAGGAATTATTTTGACAAATAAAGCTCCTACCTGGGAAGGGGAGTTGACAGCATGGCAAAAAAAGGGGGGCGTAGTGATATGCTCTTTCAGGACGTGAAACATGGTTCGGCACGCATTATCCGTTTTGCGAGGCCAGCTTACGTGGAACTTATCTGTCATGCACCTGTATGTGGTCGTAACTCTGTTATCCTGTAACCAGGTCGTGCACGCCCATTCGATGTCTCTCTGTGTGCGCCAATGTCAACTTCATTTTGGAGAGTTATGTCTAGGTTCTGGGAAAGTTTGAGTATTAAATAGGCCTATTAGCGTTATCCAGGTTGATAATACCCGACCTGAAGCTAATATTGATAAAATACCGTCAATTGGTGTGAGATTGTGCCAGCACATTTTTGGACAACAGTGCGCCCTACCGGGAATTGTCCTCATTGCCAACTTTGATCATCCCGAAATGTAGTAAAACATGCCTATACTGCCAGTAGGGCACACTGTTGTCCAAAAATGTGCTGGCACAATCTCACCCCAATTGACGGTATATTATTGCCATGTGACCATATGAAATGCTCAGGCAGACCTCGTCCATCGAGAGTAACTTCTTCCGGAAGGACTTTCATATCGGTTGACCGAATTTGGCAGGGGTAGGGGTACGCTGTACCAACCTACCCCATGACCTGCCTATCCTTCCCGGCGGATACACACCTATCCTTCAGCGGATACACGCCTAGGAAAGTAGGTAAAAGTGCGAGGTCTCTCCAAGTGAAAGCGTAGCCCTTCTTACCACAATATTAGAACCGATTTTACACTATTCGCAAAAACTGAGCCAGATTTTTCCCGCAGTATCATCCCTTCCATTTCTCAGCGTATATAATCCCGCAAAACATGCAGCAGAACAGAACCCTTCGCCAAAATCCCCCGGCACAACGGCATTAAAAGTGGTCATATAAAAGAAGCTAGACAACTGAGCCGCATATCTGACATGACTACAGAATAATGTGGTGTTATTTTAGGTGCGAGCTCCATGGCTTTGCTACAAATGACAGCGGATTTTGTCCGGAAACAACCCCCCTTTTTTGTCCTCTCATTTGACATCCCCGCGCTCCTATCCAACCTACCCAAGATGGCAGATTTTGGGCACAAACCTGACAAGAATCGCCTCTCGTTTGCTCCCATCCGGTCGAAAAGGATTGGTTAAGCTTATCTTCGGACCCCCCTAAACCCTTGGAAGAAAATGGAAAAGAATTTCTTTGCGTGCGTCTTCTCTTGGCCTCGCAACTACTCAGGACCATTCACCAACTCGATGCTCTCAGGAAAGCACAATTACTGACCAACAAAGCACATTCTACCACCTTCTGCTCTTGGATCAACACACTAAACTATCCTTGGTTCCAATCCACTCAGGAAAAAAAAAAAAAAATCGAAACCTGAGTGCACATTTTAAGTTTGGATGAAATTAACTGTCAGTTGACATAGAGCCGAATGACGGAAATTCATTTGCAAAATAAAAATAAAAATAATCCAATTTGCAACAAAGCTCCTCATTTATCCGATCTGACAGGCGATGACCGAAAGGATGGTAATATATGAATATGGCCTGTCAATGACGGACAAAATTTTATGCTAATAGGTACGTTGCATTTATGGATATGACTACAACCATTTAAGGGTGCTTACAAAATGCTAGAATTTTGTTTTTAAATAGATGGACAGAACCCCTGCATATCTCATGTCTAGCAAGTGTTCTTCGTGGAATTTTGTCCTGAAAGATATACCAGGGTGTAACCGAAGCTGGTTGGTGTAGGGGATAAGGAGCCCGATTGCTAATCCGGAGGTCCTGGGTTCGAATCCCGGGGCCGGCGACCCTGACCATGGTTTTCTGTGGTTTTCCATGGTCCCCTCCAGGACAATTCCGGGGTCGTTTCCGTAAAAAATAGGCAACAGCCGCTTCCATCCTTCCCTATCCCTGGTCCCATCCAATGGTGGTAATCCACACCCCCTAAGGGAGCCAAAGGCTCTAGCACGGGGCATGATAAATACGTAATTACATAAATAAAATAAATATACCAGGGTGTTCCAAATTCGTGGGTCGTTTTTTATAACTGATATCGCCCGATAGAAGTTATTCTTTGGTAGCTTGTTGTGCCCCGATCCAGGTTCCCAATTATACCCAGGGTATCGAATATAGCAGTTGCTATAGAATGGGGTTCACCGCGGTTAGGGGCACAGCAAGCTACAAAAATAACTACTATCGGGCAAT
Organism: Catajapyx aquilonaris; assembly: GCA_000934665.2. NCBI lineage: Eukaryota > Metazoa > Arthropoda > Diplura > Dicellurata > Japygidae > Catajapyx > Catajapyx aquilonaris. The sequence continues at coordinate 63,086 of KZ538259.1, forward strand.
ATCAGTTATAAAAAACGACGCACGAATTTGGAACACCCTGGTGTACCCTACTCATTCAATTCTTTTAAAAAAAAGTAGGCTTAATAACCTAAATTCCATTGCATGGTGCACTATACTCACAAAAAAGTTACTAAGCATGTACAGTGTTTTAATATTACAATAGGGCAAAGGACAGCCCTACGTTCATAAGTTACTAACCACCCACCTATTGTAATTTTTGGCATCTCGTGGTTTCTGATTTTAGCCACATGTCGTGATGGTGATGATGATGATAAGATCTTATCAAGACATGAAACAAGCTTACTATGTACAAAACTACAAATATAATCAAATGTTCAAAAACCACAGAGACTGTAAAATCCTTGCATTTTCAAAGCGAACGATTTCCCGGAAATGACTTTCCCCCCAAATCTGAAGCGGATGGTCCTCGTTACTGAAGGTAAATAAAGTCAAGAGTTGGCGAAAAGGGTGGCGGAGAGGTGGGAGCTGGAAGCCAGGGGGGGGAGTGGGAAAAGGCGGGGAATATATATAAAAAAAACAGAGTGTGTCAGTAGCGGAAGTGGCGTGTGAATGTTGGCCTGACTTGATTTCGTGTTAACTTTGTCCAATCCGGGACACCCTATAAAAAAAATGATGGAAGAAAAGAAAACTTGTGTTTCAAAGGGGAAGATGTGAGTGAGGACTGAGGATGGAAAAGACCCTAACAAGAAGCGTCGTCAGATGATTCCGAAGGAGGTTGGCATTCCACTCAGATGCCTCTAGGTTGTTGTTCTCTCTCCAGGCCAAAATAGTTTAATTCGACGAAAGTTTAGTGGGTCTGGGAATCCATTAGGAACGGCTTTGGGCGCCTCCGGAAGGGCGAATCACAAACACAAGTGATACACTGCTCAAAAGACTCGTTTCCATTGCAAACAGTAGTACAAGATACAGGGTGTCTCAACTTTTTTGTCCGAACAGTTATCGGAAATATTGCACTATAAGCTGCTACTTTGTAAGCAGTGACTTGAAACCGGTTTGTCGGAGGAATGGGGAATATTCATTGCGAATCTTAGGTTGAAGTGGTATACACTGCTTACAAAGTAGCATGTTCGGCCAAAAAAAGTCTAAACACCCTGTATTAGATACTTGCTCAAACTGATCCATCTGGTCATTCCCCTACCTCCCATGAGCATGCTCCTGCACGTCTCGCGCCGCCATATTTGGTCCGGCTTGACCTTTTCGCACATCTCCACAAGTTCCTTCAGGAAACGTCATTGTGCTCAACTCCTGAAACTAGGAAGCCCCCTATCTCCCGCACCTGATGGCAAGGTAGAAAGAAAAAAGACGGAAGAAAGTAACAAGTTTGTCAGAGTTTGCCACGGTCGGATCGAGTATCTGGAGCGAAAACTGCCTGCATAGTGCCTTGCGATGTTGCAAATGGAGCAGTGACACGTCAGTGGCGTGCCAACCTTGGCATGAAGTGCAATTTTGCTCCGAGTTCCGTCGTCGAGAGGACGGGGTGGGTGGGTAGGGGGATGCTGCGAGATAGCTGTTCTACTGTGCAAGTGGAAGGGGGGGTCCTCTCAGTTCTAACAAAAGCCCTGCTTGCATGTAATCTAGTGGCTGGCACAGCCCGAGGCTGTGATTGAACCAGACCTCATTAATCGCTGGGGCCTCGATCAAGATGGGGATGGCCTATTTATAGCCTTTTCGTCACCAGCCACCATAGGTTTTCTTCAGAACACTCACCACTGAGAGATGAAGTCTTCACTGATGGAGAAGATGGTGACTGTCCGGTTGACGGCCTCGGTGCTGTTGAGACCGTCGGTGATGTTGCCCTCCAGCTCCATGTCCGGCGACGTCTGGATTAGCTGCTCCAGGTCGCGTCTGAGTCAGAAGATGAAGAAGAAGAGAGGGTGAGTCCAACAATGAAGACACACAATGGCTTCCCACCCGTTTTCGATTTGTAGCCAGCTTCCATTATGTCTCTCTTCCAGCGGGATCTATTGACACAAGATGCGAGGCACTCCCTGGAGCATCAACTTACAACTTGTGCTACAGTACGAGATATTATTGGAGATGATGCTCTCTGGGGTAGTGGAATTTGCCAGATATGGACTGGGGGGAGCTGCAGGTGCATGGTTTTACGAGAGGAGTTCATGATGCGGGTAGAGAGAGACGATTACCCTGCGGGCCACTACTCGTTTGACAAGAGGGACAAGCGCGCTCTTACTCCGCCCATAGACGATTAAATTCCAATTCGGTGTCGCAATTTCGGTGTTTTAAAGGGGAGAGACTGGGTGAATAAACGTGGGGTTTCAACTCAATTGACATCAGATTAGCAAAATTGGGCCGGAACTGCTTATTACTTTAACCAGCTACTCGGAAAATTGCTTGTAAGGGCACTAAAAGTTACTTCTAATATATTTATTCATTTTAAATATATATTAATTTACCCACTTGTTTGCACAAACGCATGGGGTGTGGGAATTCTCGTACAAATCGGAAAAAAACAGAGTTTAAAATTAACTAACTTATAAACATTTACCTCTGTAAAGATATTGCTTCTAATAATGCGCCGAATTTATCGTTAGTACAAATACGTACTTTGTAAATTTGTGCTAAGTTAAGGACTAAATGGGTGATCTGTATTTAACATAATGTATCACACAAAGGAGAGACGGAGTGGCGCTGCGGTAACGTACGCGTTCGATCCCAGCCCAGGGACACCCCCTTCATCTCGTGCAGAGTTGGGCCATCTCTGGCTTCGTCTCGGGTGGAATCTCCGCTAGACTAATCCACCCGTGGTTCACAAAATGACCAAGTAACGACATTGCACTTGCACTTTGCACATCCCCTCCCAGTCACCTTATGGTGGTATTCCACCCCCCCCCCCCCCGAGGGCCTCTGGCCCTGTCACAGGGTACACTTTAAAAAATGCACCACACACATCTTCATAATATATTTTGATCCTAATAGTTACTAATGCTAGGTTAGAATCCAATTTGAAAACTAATACTGCGTATCTTTTCAGATGGGTCTGCCTGTTAATCTGTATACCAATGTGAGCTAAATTCTGAAAATCATGGCAGGCCTATGTCTGATTGAATAGGTTTATACTGTATATTGAGTCCAAGTTCAGTGGACAAAATGACCTATGTCTCTGAACTGCTCTGAACCCATTATTGTTGATTGATAATAGCGGTCCAAAGCGAACAAGCAATAGCTCAAAATGGTCCATGTCAAATATAATTACATTATTATTCTGAAAAAATACAGTACGTCATATGGTTTGTTAACTTTCCATATAAGGTACAAATCACACTAATCGCACACAGGCAAATTACTAGAGCCACTTTACATAAAATTACGCATTAATTTTTAGTTCCAGTAACTTTGGTCTGTGCAGCGCCAATCTCTAACAGCGTATTTTTTCAAGTTTGAAAAAAATATCACATGCCATGTCACATCCGGTTTAGCAATATGAGCAATAGTTCAAGGACAGTAGACAATGACTGTCTTTCTCTAAAGCGTCAACCTCCTTTGTCTCTTCTTGTAAAATGGCGACCTAATACTCTATTTTTCGGCTCAGTTTATTTCCTGCGCAATATTCTCCATTGTTCTCTTTGAGACATTTGGTGGCAAAAGGGCAAGTTCAAAAACTGCTGCGTAGATGAAACCTTACCTGGTCTTCCAAGAACACTAATTCTTTATAGTACATAAAAGTCTCTTTGAAATCCTACAAGCTAAGGTCTGACATAATATAACGATACTCAGATACCTGCTAAGGGCATTTGCGATATACGACAGTAAAAGTCTCTTTGTGTAAACGATATTTTCCCAGAAAATCAAGCGTCACACTATATGTCAGCTACGACTTGTCCTATAACCTAAATGCTTGTTGGGCTTCACCTTTTGCGCTACCACCATCGACTATATGCCAGAGCCCACAGCATACAAGCATCCTAATCACAATCAGGCCAGGCTCACCCATTTAAATGAAAATCGCTCCTCGGCTTATCTTCATTGCTACCGACTAACCCTCATAACTGCACCGAATTAACCCTTCGTTTTAAGCGGGGAACTGTAACGCATGTTGTCCGCTCAAATAGATGGACCTCAGCTGCCAGGCAAGGCCTAAAGTCAATAAGGATTGGAAGGAGAGGAACGCGGGATTTATGGCTTGCAAATGCTAACCGTATAACAAGTCTCATCTTTCTCTTCACCGTTACGGAACGCCAGTCTGCTTCGGATAAAACCAACCGCGCATTTTCGATCAAAATATTGAGTTACAGCACAGCACTGAACTAGCTAGCCTGCTGAAAGTCCCATTCAGAAGTGTGATGTAAAATGCTTCTAAACTGATGTTCAATATGTTTACTGAAAGGTTACCTATTTATAAAAAAAATTGATTGACAGTTGGTTGCTTCCTAACCTGATTATAGTGTATTCACCTCTTGTACGCTGTAGGCCTTGGGAATTACAATAGCCGTATGGAAAGTTATGTTTCGCACAAGGGAACGTCCGGAATTTACCTTGGTCCGCATACCAGCGGTGTGCAGTATCAAATACCCCAACACAACGCATCGCCTTAAAAACGCATATCGAAGTTTGTGGCCTCTCTTCCGTTCCAAAAAAATAGGCCTATAGACGCTCCCTGTTCGTTAAATTGATTGCAGGACCAAAAATGGCGCCTGACTACAAAGCAATTTGGCCTTATCGCACTGGTCCAATACAAATAGAATAGGCAAAGGGGGGGTCCTTTGCAAGGTAACTATTGCAAATCAGTATCGGTTGGCAGGAGAGTGGGGTGTGCCATTTGGCTGCGAGATTTTATGACACGTGACACGTGACAGACCTGCGCTTCCATGCTTATTGACAGGTGATTTATTGAGCGGTAAATTTACCTTCGCTCATAAAAGTTAATCGTGACAGTATTGTGGGCACAGGCATTCCGGGGGGAAAGAATGAGCCGGGGACGTTTTATTAACGCCAGTGGCAAAAATATCGGCGGATACAAAAGTCCTGTCTTTACCGTCTGTCTCCATTTGATCACGACATATATCACACCACGTGGCATTCGGTCCGGTACGGACACTTTTGGATTATCCCCTTTTTCTATGCCGCCATGGAATGAAAGATGGCTTTTGTGTTTCGGACACCGTGCTTTTCACACCCCGTATCTGTCCAGAGTCTAAGAGGCGTTTATTTGATGGACGTTCCGGGTGTCAGTAGCACAACTGGCCCGTATTATACAGCAGTTTTGGACACCTTCAGGCTAGGGTAAATATATTCCCCCCCCCCCCCTCCTGCACCTTCCCGGGGTGCATCGCGTCAAAAAGTTGACTGGGAAACAAGCCCACTGAGCATAATTACCCACATTTCACTTACATTATGCAACAGATGTGCTTCATTTAACCGTGTTAGTCTCAATTAGGCAAAGCGAGTTTTTATCCGCAGCCGGCGATTTTACAGAGCTAGTTGGATTTTTTTTTTAATTGGGCAGAGAAAAGGGGAGTGTAAAGATAAGCTGTATTGCGACTTCATGTGTGCCACTGATAGAAGATAACTACAAAATCTGGCTCTTCTAATTTGCAACTCTGCGCCATGGTAGACAGTTCATCCTGGCATATAGGCATCCCTTTCAACTGTGCCCGGAAGGTCGCATACCAACACAGGGGCAAACACTGTTGCCTCAACGGTTTGCAAAGAACTCAAATTCTACCCCTTCTTTTCCAAGGTAATGAAACTGAATTTTCTCTTGCTTGTCATAAATGATCAAGGAGTAGGAAGAAGCGGGTACAAGTCGTGAATCAAATTACCCGAATTACAGCGAACTCCCACCTGGGTTAAAACCCTCCATATAAAAATCGATCGCAGAATGCGTAAAATCTTGTTCAACACTTCTCTTTTCCCCTCTACCCCCCTCTGCCACCATCCCCCTCTTTCCCTCTGTGCTATTTTCCTCGAGACTCTCATTATTTCATGCGAATCAATTCGGAAGGCCCTGACACCAGTGCTGGAGAAAAGCAGTGGCACCCGCAAGATTCGCAGATCGACGTCGCGTCGGTGCCACCTTTACAGAACTGAACTCATACAACAGACACTTCCTTCCGACAGGGTTTCACAAAAGACTCGGGCGAAACCTCTGCCAAAAGAATGTTGAGGGGTCGGGGGACGAGGAATTCGCGTCTAGGTGAAGAGTTAATTAAACCTTAAGCAGTTTCTTCTTGGCCGCAGCTCTGGAGGACTAGAGTGGTCATTCGCAGATGCTTTGTCAATCGGGACATTTTTTGAAGGTTTATAATAGGCCTGAGATGCTGAATGGAGATGACTGATGTTCCGCCACAAACGCCGCCGATGGATGAACTTGTGGCTACAGTACTGTACCACCCACATCGCCACACTTGCAACACGTCACGCAGCTTTGCACAGGTTCAGTAATTCGTAAGTGAACTTCCTTTCCCACGCATATTATTAACCTTGGCCTCTCCATGGCACAGTTCAGTTTCTAAGAAGTTTCAAGAAGTTTCAAGAAGGCGAAGAAGGTCACATTTAATGTGAAGGTAGCAGGTAAGTGCGTATAGTAAATTATTGTACAGACGTAAATGCGCAATATTACCGCGTACTGTACTTGACCTAACTGTTCTAAGAAACTAATACCGTACGTATATACCCTAGTTTCCGCATTCAGCTCCCGTGCCTATTCAACCCAAACTCGAGTTAAGATGTTCATAATTGGATGAAAGGACTCAAAGCCGAGATGAATCAAACAAAATCTATAGTCGTACTCGAAGGTATATACGGAACAGGGAACGGGGATCGGCACGATCTTGTCCTTCGCTCCTTTACAATTTCCTCACAGTGACCAATTATTTGCACTCAAGGTTATCCAAAGTGAACCTGTGCTCCGATGCGCAGCAGCTTAACTGTAGCCAATGAAAGAAGGGGATGAAAGCAGATTGGTTTTGATATACTTGCTCCATTCAGCTTAGGGAAACCGACAGATGCAGCAGGATGTTTACTCCCATGAACATCAAAGGTGGAGAATCCAAACTGAACGTATCAGTGTAGCATACATACCGATAATACCTGTCTGTTTATATTGTCTAAATTATTTTGTACAGGTTACTCGAGGTTTAAGTTTACTGCACGAAAAAAATGGCATGTGAATAAATCAGTACTGCCCTCCAATTTGACAGATGTCCATGACCTTTATACAGTACATACTGTAGTACGCTGTACGTTGCGAAAATTCGTAGTTCAGAAATGAGGTAGCCTATACTGTATAGTCGACTTAAGGTAACTAGTTGTAGATTGTTTACTCCAGAGACCAGTTTAAGAGAAGCTGTTTGGTGGAAGCAGTAATTAAGGTAGTATTTACGTGGCGTGATTGTTGTTCCAGCAGCTTACTACTGGGGTTAACAATCCAGAAATGGGAAATTCACTACCCTGCATCCAACACCAAAAGTTACTTCTCCATTGTAGCACTATATTATATAGGTAGCAAAACTTGTAATTTTGATTCCTTCATTTTTACAGTAGCATAGGCACTATTATAACCTATTGTGTTCTAATAGTGCCTATGTTACTGTAAAAAATGAAGCAATCAAAATAGGTAAGTGACGTCAAAATATCAGTGTCCCTCAATGTGGATGTCGATTTTCATTATGCCGACCAGGTGACGTTCGTCTCTCACATTCAACTAAACTGGGTCATAAAATATGTGCAAAACATGCGTGATGGAACATTATTCAAAGTGACTCCACATTTCCCGGCTCCGACGAGCTAAAACCCCAACAACAATTGAAAACAGTATGCGCTAAGCGGGTTAAACGGTTTTGGCGGAACCCAGCTAACGACGAACTGTGCCCTAAGGTAGTTACTGTATATACCCGACATGCGCAATAGAATACGAAAGAAGCCGGAATCATGGAAAGTCGGAATCAAGCCTGCAAAGCATTTTTGGCTATCAGGATACCGCATGCGCCTCCCAATTACCTCAAGTAGATTTGAAGTCAATTGGTGAGCCCAGCAAAAGAAGGAAAGATTCAAAAGCAGCCTATCTGTTTCCTCCTGGCGAAGCAGGGCTTTCATTTGCAGACGTTTGTTTCTGGCAGGCTTCACTAGACTTGTCTAAATTGAAATCGAGACTTGCCACTGGAAAAGACCTCCCCCAATTGGTCCGAAACTTCTGAAAGCCTCTCTTTGACAATCCTCATCCTCATTAATCCACACTTCGCCGTGAATGCATGAATTAATGCCTGCGCATTGTCAACGGAAAAAGTTTATTCTTCCCAGTTGTGACGCGATGAGTAGTTCCGTCCGACGCTCTCGGAAGATGTCGCTAATAACGCCCGTTGACACGAGGCCGCTGCTAGGAAAACCCGCGTGGGGTGATTAACCAGTCATTGGTTGATATATGCTTCACACTGGAAAGTAATGGCTATACGTGGAAATTGAAACCAAAATCCGGTAAGCTGTCTGATCAGAACTGACTACAAACGCCACTTTGAAAGTAGGGAAAGAGCCGCCTCACTTCGCCTTCGAACACGGATGAACAGACACTGAGCTGAAATGGATTTTCTAGAAGCCATTACCAGAATTGTATGTGGTGATGATACCTCGATCAGTCTCAGCGCACATTTTCAGCTCGTCCCACCAAAAAATCAGGGTTGGAATCAAGGATGTAAGAAGCGGTAATGACCTTTGTCAGCCTTTTGGATTCATTTGGCTACCTCTCTCGGGCCAGGAGCGGACATCGATTCAAAACTTTTGTCATCAGGGCGCAATCTTGGTCATGATGATGGGAAATGAAGCTCTTCATTCCACCACCACTCATAGCTCAGGGGCTATATTTGCCCAATAGCGAAAAATACATCGCACCTACCGGATGTTTAGCTCATTCTCATTAACACCAGGTTCAGTTACGTATTTAACTACACCTAACTGTCTTCCGACACCCGAGCAACGCAAACTGTTCATTATTTTTGTTCCAAGGGCGCGAACTTTCGCTCAAAAGTTTCTAGTGCCTTGTGAAGTATCGGCACTTGACCACGCTGTTTGAGAGAGAGAGAGAGAGAGAGAGAGAGAGAGAGAGAGAGAGAGAGACTATATGCTGACTGGTGAGAATAAAGGAGGACTAGTGTCACAGTTCGCATGCGGTACGTTCGCAGCGCCTATTCAACCCAGGGTCTTCTTATCGGCAGGAAATGAAGCCAGCTATCGCTTTCATTCCCAAAACCAACGAGTCGGTGCATATGGAGCCAGATTCTTTAGAACACGCCTAACTTGACGAAGCGCAGACACACACTCATTTTTCTCATATTGACAGCCAGATGGCGCATCAGTAGGCATCAGCAGAAAATCAGGACCCGTTTCTTCCATTAAAGCCTGGTTTCAGACACCCCCTCCAGAAGCTTGTTTGTGACAGCGACAAGTGTGCGGAACGGGAAATGACGTCACACAAAAGGGGGCGCTAGCTAAACGGCTCATAGAAGACTGATGATGCACAACAACTTGGCTTGGCATCCATTAGAAGGTTGTAAGAAAGCGGCTCACCATTTATGAGCTAAGGTACATCCCTGCTCAAGGGATGGTCTCGACGACCCCGTTTTCTATTGAACAAGATGAGACTGTACATTCACAGACCCGTAAACCCCCCCGGATATGCCGCAGCCTGCAGGTCATAATTAGTTCCCTGTTTAAAGTTGCGTGTCCTTCGGCTGGGACGATAGTCGTCCCCATTCATAGAAATGAGGCGAAATGCGAACTATTCCCAATTGATTCGTGATGGCTATATGCGAGTTGGCGTTCCATTTCGTGGCCGTCGGGAATTGGCCGGCCACATTTTATCTCCACCAGTCCCGCTTCAAAACCGAAGGACTCTTCAGGACGGTCATGGTTTGCGTTTAACATTCGAATGCTAACTAGTGCATGGAAATTTTTTTAATGCGCAGGGGGTCAACCTATGAAAGTTTCAAATTGTCGAAACAAATGCGGGAAACACATTATACGTATACGTGTAAAGTGCACGGTTGCTCATGAGGTGAACCAGATTCAACAATTTTCGGACACGATTATTTTTACGACAGTTCATTTCTGTGGGACAGACAACATAAGAAATAATTTTCAAATATTTTGTCAGCTGGTAAAAACAATCAATTTACAAATATTTGCTTCCTTGTGTGGCTACCTGCCTGCAACGTTCACCTGAATGTAATCATTATGCAATTTGCAGCAAAAATGTCGTGTAAAAATGCAGACTTGAAAATAATATAATACAAGCCAGACCTTCTAGGTATTGCATTATTACATTTCATAATACTTGAGGTGCATGAACCTTTGCCTTGAGGCCATTTCCCCCTTCACCTTTTTAGATCATATTGAGTTTTGATTTGTCACCCTACATTTGCACCGCCTATAGAAGACAGAACAGAAAGAATGAGCAAGTAAGGAGTCAATAACTGCACCACCCAATATACACATCTTGGAAGCAAGTGTTTTTTGGTGCTGACGTGTGTTAATGAATTTAAATTCATTAACACACGTCAGCACCAAAAAACACTTGCTAAAAATGGAAAGTGGACAATGGGAAATCAATGCAAATAATTCTTGATTTGTATAACAGGTACCGGATTATGTTCTAATGCAGACTAGTGACCGCAGAAATGACACAGTTGGGTTAGCTTATTACATGGAGTGTTGCAATGCAATTATATTTTAATTGCATTGCTAACACTCCAGATGTTGAAACAGAATATTCAATAGTACCAACCTAATAGACCTTCATTACTCTTCTGATTGTGTATCAACATGAAAGAATTCTATTCTTTTGAAACCAAAATAAATCCCGCATGTTGATGCACAATCAGATAAGCATTTCGTAATTTTTGGTTACAAACCCTGTCAGTTACATGTGTTCAACTGCTGCAGTATATACAATAGCAGTCAACTGGCATAACCTTGTCATTACGTACCTATTGATAATCACTAAGTTTTAAAAAATCAATATCCCATATTGACCTCAGTTCTATAGTGGCTTCATTATGACAGACACTCGTGCGCTAAGCATTTCCCAAGAAAGTTTATTCGACCTTTGCGAGCCATAAGGGTAGTCTGGTGTCCCCAGTCGACAATTATGCAGAAAAAACTTCTATAATCCTTATAATATAGTGCACGCTCTGGCAAGAGTTCCTTAGCATTGTATAGTAGCATCTGAATAAAAGCAAAAAAAAAAAACGGCCAGGATTCTGTGCAAAAAATATGTACAAAATTTACTCTGCAGTTTAATAATTTCACATTACTCACAAAATATTTCATGCAAACTAATTGATTATTACTTGACTTTTTGATACCACATGCGCCTACCAATGTCACTTTTTATACAAGTAACTTAATAATTTGTTTTCACTCCATCACCTAAAAAGTACCATTATTATAGCAGAACTCAAACTGAACCTAGGAAATGCAACGAATCCGATTAGGAAATTGAATTACCTTCTACGGCATGTCATTACAAAAAAATCTTAGAGCGTCACAATCTTGTTAGGAAAATTCATAATCCACGTTAAAACCCACACAAATACACAATATATCTCTTCATCACTGAGAAGGTACTGTGGAATATGGGTCAGCAAATAACTCGATAAGGGGGTCTTGACCCCGAGTAACATCAATTTAATTGTCACACTGCAATGTTGTACGACATTTTAGAAAGGAGAACAACATGTTGCCTTCAAATAGACAAAATCAATATCAGAGGATAAACAAGAAGACCCCTTGGCCAAGAGTATCTGAGGGAACCCTGACTTGATACAGTTCACTGTCCAGTCGAATGCAATGCACCTTCCTTTGCGCCCCCCCCCCCACCTCCTCTTATTTCGCTATTTTCCATCTGGCCAACCTACATGTTACGTGACTGTTATCTGGCATGTCCCATTCGGATGGATGCACACAGAATGAGCAACTGATCGATCACAGTCAGCAGAGGACACGAAAGGGAATTCACCTTGACGTATTCTATGGGGCTCAAATTATTTTGGCCACTTTATCCTGGTCTTGCAGCAACCCTTCACACACACACACACCTGCTCAACTTGGGGCCTGTGCGAATGGTTGCTTCAAGACCAGGATAACGTGGCCAAAACCATTTGAGCTCCATAGTACAAGCTTCGCATGATTTCCTTTTGTCACACTGGGACTTGTGACTCTAATCAAAGCACTCGGCCTCCACGGGGAACTGGAGCCAACTAAAGGTTTTCAAGCAAAAAATAAATAACTGCATGCTCTCAACTTCTAGCAGTAGTTATCCCCTACAGGTTAGCAAAAACTTTTGTTTTTTTAAAATATCACCAACTTTTGCTATAATATAGAGGGACATTTGTATAATGCATATGCAAATAATTTTGCCAATTATCGTGTTTACCTACGATGTTGGAAAATTATACACTCTGAATTTGCAACGGGTGACATTATATCGACCTCTAAACTGGATAATACAAGGCTCTAAAAGCATACTATTTTCGAGTTCGATGCTATAACCTTCAGAACCTTTATTTGTCGAATAAGCTGAGGTCCAAGTTAGGTTTGTCTTCAAAAGGATGTCTCCCTATTCTCCCCCAGCCAGAATAACTGTCTCCATATCGAGCCCTCAGGACCTAAAGCACCCTATACTGTACTAATATCGTCCTGGGCTAATCTTTCTTCTCTATCCTGCCGGAAAGGATCGACCAGGCGTACCATGTAATTCAACTGGACTAATTATAATAGTCTCATAGCGCAAAGTAACATTACACACCACACGTTCATCCTCGACTTTAATAATAATAATAATAATAATAATAATAATAATAATAATAATAATAATAATAATAATAATAACAATAATAATAATAATAATCATAGTAATAATAATAATAATAATAATAATAATAATAATAATAATAATAATAATAATAATAATAATAATAATAACCAAATTCATACGTGATTTTTTAAGTACCGGTATTGCAAATGTGGAATCTGCAAAGTGTCAAATAAAATTCATCACAAAATCAATGTCGAGAAAATGTGAAGAAGCACACCTTGAACATGACTACCCCCACCACTCTTCCTCCCTACTCCTCTCCATCCCCCATCTCCCACAGTCGGCTCTCACTAATTACAGCAAAAAACTGTTTGGTGGAAAAGAAGCGTTACTGGAAGGGGCTTCTCCTTTTCTTCCAGGTCGCAGAGAGTGAGGTCTCTCCCTCCCCACTACACACCCACCCCCTTTCCCTTGAAATTCCAATCAAGACAAATTACTCTCAATTGTGTTTCTTCGGAAAGGGAAGCTTCACTGCCTGTCGTCTCCAAACAACAGACGTAGTTCGGATCAATTATCCACGATGTCTATTGCTTCTAAAAAAAATTTCCTCGTCCAAATTTTAAAGTGAAGACTTGGGTTACTCTTCAGCACTTCATAACATATTGCTTGTTGAATTTCAAAGAATTTCATGGCGTCTAACTCTGAATTGGGCCACACAGTGCTTATATCGGAGGTACAGAAGAAAGGCTGATGGGAAAGTACTGTAACTTGTCGACTATTTCTATGAATAGCAGGAGATGATGAATCTCCTAGATACTTCACAAGTCGCAATAACCCTATAAAGAGACACCTACCAAGAAAAGAAGAAAGCGTTCTCCTCAGCTGCAGAACCGAATTCCAATTTACAGGTATATATAAAAAAAAAGAAAAATCTCCTCCACTTCTTCATTTTTTCACCCAAAAAAAGTGGCTTCCGACATGCTCTCGTGTTTGAGAAAAGGTACGGTAGCTGCGCTTCCTTTCCCTTCTTCGCCTCAAAAAAGTGCCCCCCCCCCCCCACCCCTCCTTTTCCTCCACGACTCCATTTTTTTTCGTCGCTTCGAGAACTGAAGGCAC
>KZ538259.1:77000-94019 GCA_000934665.2 Catajapyx aquilonaris
AAAAAAAAAAAAAGAGTTGGCAAGTCCGAAATCCATTCTGGGAACCAATCGAATTGGACGGTTCAGATTGTTTATTTCCTTTGGCGAAAGTTACCGAGAATCTCATTAGCCGTTCTGGGAAATGAAAGCGAAGTTGAGGGCGCAGCTCCTCAACTCATTAACAGAGCGGCAAAGACGGCGGAAATGATCGGCAAATGGGGAAAGGAGAGGAGGCACTGGAAAGCGGTCCCACTTGCTAGGTCCATTCCAATTCACTTCGACAAAACCCGACGCACACTCGCCATCTTTTCTTTTTCTCGCCATTCTATAGCAACGTCTCAGGGAAAAGGGGGACATCCGCCACTTATGCGCGACATGTTGTAAAAGTGGTGGCTTTCCTGCTGGAGAGATGAGGTGCTGTTGGTTGGCATATGACAAAGTGTAAGTAGGTATAGGAAAGGCCTATGGGAGATGCCTTAGTGGATTTCTTAACTTGGTCAAAGGACAGTGTGGTAAAAAATAATAATGATTTTCTCCTCTACCTGGAGGGAATTCAAGCAAGAAAAATGAGTGTACAACTAACTGGGATGAACCGTGCCGAAATCGCTCTTGGCAATTGCTCGTCCAGCCTAGGACGAGCAATTGCACAGAGCGAAAGCGAAACTGACTAATCAAAATGTGTAATAAGGTGAGGGCTTAAAATTTCAATTATAATAGTAACTTATATTGAATATTGACATTTAAAATATTTTACAAAAAAAATATATCAATACTGCTATAAACATACAGCTAACTGTAGGGGTGTTCATCATCCCAGAACATGTTGCGAGAATGTGCTGCAGTGATTTTCTTTCCCTCCCCCCTCCCCCTCCTCTCATGGAGCATTTTTATTCTGACTTTGCCTCTTCTGAAACACACACAACAAAGGGTACCATAAACACTGTATGTTGTAAACTATAAAACTGGAACGATTCTGAAGTGTCAAGAAATATGCTTCCGATCCCCGCAGTGTAGCCGCCAGGTAGGATTCGGGCAAGAGAAGCGAAGGCGCATTTTCCCACGCGCAACTCGCCTCTCGTAGTTAGGGAAACAACGTGACTTGCGGGGATACGCGACATATCCACCGACATGTATGTGAAATCAATAAATGGAAATATAGCCTACATACTGTGTAATGTATACTTTATACTGTCAGTTCCCAAGTATATTATTATTATTATTATTATTATTATTATTATTATTATTATTATTATTATTATTATTATTATCCCTACGCCATTCGAATGGGGTTGCTAGTGGCTTACGATGGAAGGCCAGACTGGCCAGACTCTTACGAGTTTGTCTTGATTGGAGGAGGCGATGCAACTAAGGCTATGATCAGGCCATGATAATGTAGGGGAAGGGTAGGAAGGACGCAGTCCTATAAACCATTCTTGATGTGTTTTATCATATTGAGAGAAACCTGAAGGACTCGCAAAAACTCACGATAGTACGGAGAGAACCTATCACAACACTTTCCGTATGAGAAAATCCACTGCCCGACAAGGAGATCAAACACAGACCTTCAGAAGTAGACTGTAGCTTAAGCCACTATACCATAGTACCTGCCCATACCATATACAGTACTGGGTTCAGTGGGGCTTAACGTCGGTCTATTTCTGCCTCTAAGGCTACACATCGACGCCAGGGGGTGGTCCTCCTCCTGGAAATTTGGCCACTCTGGGGATCTTTAACGTGCACTCGCGCAATGTCACAAGCACACGGGACCGACGGCTTTACTTCCCCTCCGAAGGAAGGCGCACTCTCACTTTTCTACCACCCGGAGAAAAGTCACCGACCTCGGCCGGGTTCGAACCCACAACCTTGGGACCAGAGGCGAGAGCACTAACCACTAGTCCACCAAGGCCGGCTAATCGGTATACTATTTTGTCCAAAATGATGGAGAGGTGCATAAGACAACTTAGACGATTCGTGACGATTCGGTACGGTCGTCTATAGTACCTCATAAGGTGTATTATAGCTCACAATGCAAGATGTAAGTTAATTCCTGCCAAAAGAAATACCAAATTTGCTTTGAAGCGAACCTCCTCAGGTACAAAAAATCCAGATTTATCCGTAATATTACTTTGGAATCGCTGATTGAGTAGCGAAGCCCTTCTAAATGGTTGTTTTTTTCTGTTGAATTTCAGGTTCCGAGATTTCTTTTTCCCCGTCAACAACCATTACAAGAGAAACAAAAGTTGAGGAAAGGAAAAGGAAACAATTCTACCGGTATCGCTTTTGTCGAAACCTAATGAATACATGGGTATAAACACAGAAAAACATCCTAATAGAATAAGTGTGAGTGGTTTTTTTCTCTCTCCCACTGCGAAAATACGATGATAAGGTTTCACCGGAAAGTCTGGATATTGTTATTGGCTTCCTTATAGAGCTCAATTTTCTAGCACAAAAAGAAAAAGAAAGACCCAAACAATCAGAGGCAAATTTTTTTTTTGACAGGTACAAGTTTCGTTTTCCCCATTACATTTTGTGCGGTCTCTAAAGACTTTTCTTCAAGAAGAACAACATTAAACTTAAACATTAAACATTATGACTATTTATTTCAATACCTCGTCCATTCTATTTCTCTAGAGCTGGTACAGTATAATGTTAGCTTCAGCCATATTGGCCAGCCCCCCCCCCCCCTTTTTTTTTGTCCAAACTCTCAGACCAACGAACGAGGGTGGTGCCGGTGGGAAAGAGAGTCTATAATATGTAATATGTCATCCGGAGGGAGGGGATGGAGTGGACACAAAAGTTGAAACATAGCCCTATGGCCGAGATGAGGGATGAGCTGTCGAATTCCTGCAAATTGCAGTTGGAGGCTCTTCTAAAAACAAAGGTCATGCTGCGTAGGTGAGCTCACACCGAAAGGGCTGAAGAACATACAAACGAAGCTTAAAAAAAATTAAACCAAACCAAGTCAGTGCAAATATGCTTTTTTTTTTTGCAGCCCAGCTCGCATTTCTAACTGTCAACATACTCTTTTTTTATATGATGGAAACGTCTACCGGCTATGATTTCCAACTATTTACAAAGGAAATACATTTTCCTCGTTTCGTATATACCACTACGATCAAGGCCTGAGGGGGCAGGGGAGGGTGGGCCAAATACGGTCATTTTTAGACTGGCATGTACATTTCATTTGATATTTATATTTCCATAATGGCGCCCCACCTACTGTAGTCGCAGTCGATATTTAGCGTGCTTCAACTATAACCGACCAATGAACACCATTTCGAACACAAAGGTAGGATTCATAGTTTGGGATGGAAATGCACATGCATTGTGAAAACATTATGTACGGTCGTCACTCAAAATTAACTAAACATGTATACCTGTACACAGAAAGAGTGGATAAGTGCCGGTTTGATGCACGTGATTACTGTTTGGTAAAATACATTTTTTACACGCGTCAGTCACGATGGACACAACGTGTAAATTATGGTCGTATTAATAACGATGGGGTAACTCGATTTTGCCACATCGTAAATTTTTAACAGCATTGAGGGGGTATATTTTCATGCCTGGAAGCGAGGTTTTTTTTATGATTTTGTTCTGAGGTGACCATTGTGAGTTAATTACAACTTCCGATGGTATGAAGTAGCAACTCATAAAAAGAACAACTGGAAAGAGCATTCTTTACACGCTAGCGAGCTCTCCAATTCCACGAATGAATGGCAGTCCTAATTACACACCAACTGTACAGGCTATCCAGACATGCACAGCTGGGATTGTTGTCGAGCACCCGATTGGCTTACCTATGGAAACAATACAATCGGGCCCAAAAAAGCTCAGCACAAAGCCTATCTCAAACGAAGGAACACAATGGGCACGTAAAACGTCCAGTTTTTCCCGTAAGCATACAAGGGACTACAGCGGCTCAATCAAATAAATATATCTAACTATCTAACTCTACAGTTCAAAGGTAAACTTTTGCCACATTGTCAAACTCACTGTAATACTCCCTGCACCGCCCTCTTTCGATGTCGCCTATTATTAACTTATAACTTCTTTTTATAGTATAGTAATGATGACAGGTTCGTTCCTCTAGACGGTTCCATTTAACTATTTCGCTGACGCATGATTTTTTTTTTAGTGGTGGAGAAAGAGGTTCATCCGAGCTGACCCGGAATAATCGCCACGGGAGGTTAAGATACCCACTTTATACACGGGCTGGCTCATAAATCACGGGGACAAACGAAAGTCGATATGACTCGTGGCTGTGAAGAACCCTATCTACACTGGCGACCATGCAACCAAGAACACAGCCTTTATGTTCCCCAGGAGTCGGTACATATCTACCTGAAAGAAACAGGCAGCATGACAATCCCGAAGGTTATGTGCCATTTCAGATAGATTCACATAGTAGTAGTACTGTACAAATACTGATCGCGTAAGGCATGACAATAATAAAAAATACCGTATTTATCTGCAGAATTTTTTAAAGCCTCAGTGTTGGTCGTTGTGATCCAGCCATCAATTTCTGTGGGCACCATACATACTGTGCAGTTCTTCCCCAATGGATAATCTTAGGGCTGTCGCATACAGACGTGGAGCGCATTGAAAGGGTCTCCTCCCAGTGAAAAGCGAGACTAGCAACTAAAAAGCAATGGAGAATAGAGACCACAACCAGACAATGCTCATAGCCTGTGCTGAAAGCTAGTGACTTACTTTAACCTACATACGTCCAATATTCCATTATTTGGCGCCTATATTTTTTCAAACCTGATGTTACCAGTGCAAATAGTAATTATTCCACGATGTAAATTTTCATATAAATTTTTATAATAATTATAATAATTATAATAATAATAATAACGATAATAATAATAATAATAATAATAATAATAATAATAATAATAATAATAATAATGGATATCCCGTGATAGGCCTTCTTGAGCCTCTTAGGGGCTCATTGCCTGCGCTGCGCTGTGATGGATTTTGATTGCGGGAGGAAACGGGAGAACCCCGAGAAAACCCACGCGAACACGGAGAGAGACCATCGAAACTCTATCCACATAAGTATCCTCAGTCCGACCCGGGGATCGAACTCGGGACCTTAGAGGTGGAAGGCTGCGGCGCTAACCACTCCGCTACTGTGTCGCCCTTATAAATTTGTATATAAAGTTCGGTTAAGCGATAAGATTAATAGAAGACACTGTATTGTGTTTTTGACTGAACTTTACCATGCTCCTGACAAATGCAGGCAGCAAAATGATGAAAGTTTAGGTCATTTTAAACCCCTCCATCCGTATGTTTTAGAAATGAACAGTGGGCAAAGTGCTCAAAAGCAGCTGATCATTCATTAGGCCGGAGATGCATGAGAATAATTGTGTGCCTTTACTAACCGTCTACTTGCACATCAGGCAGTTCCTCCAAATAAGCTTCGTGACAAAGTGGGCTTGTTAGCGGAGAAGCAGCCCCCCGATTAGCCCACCGTGTAACTCATCTACTACTTCTACAAGATTAATGTTTCACAATCGCTTTTATCACAATAGAAGAGAAGATCCAAAACCACGCGATATTATTCTTAAACAATAGTGTTATTTTTCCCTCTTCTGACCATTGCATTGGTCTGAAAAGTGACCACTCCTCAGTACAGTCCAAATTGATCAAGTTGGTAACATTGTGGTTGGCAGGGCCCATGTTCAGGAGAAAGCAAAGTTAGGTCTTGTGTTGCACACGTTTCAAAGAACTGTTCGGTCGGATTCGTGCTGAGGACAACGGGTCTAATCTGGAGCTCTGCAAATGTGGCCACGTGCTGAGATGCTGCCGTGGTCAAACGGCCCGCGGAATTCCAATGCGGTAGGCAGTTCAGGGTAGGCGAATCCGGACGAATCGATCCCACCCACCCTGCCAAATCATATATACTGTTATATACAGTATACCTCTTCTCTTGCACCTCCCCCAACTTTTCGCAAGGTTGTCCCCAACTTCATAATCGATTGGCAAATTCGTTTTCGGGAGTTGTTTATGGCGATGCAACAGGGACCTTGTTGGGCTGTTGTGTAGCACGTGTGTTACTGGATAATATTTGGCGTCTAGATGATGAGGTATAATTGGTGATTACCAGACAGATTTCTGTCAGTGCAATTTATAAGTTATATAAAATAGCATTTTTTTTGATGCGGCTAATGGCTAATTTTATGCACACGGCTCAGTTTTTAGTAACGTGTAACCTGTTACAGAATATTCAGTGTCTCATTTTGAAGCAAAAGATGGAGCGGATTTCGATGCGCAATATTTTACAATGCCTCTCGCACACTTGTTGCAACGTCGATAAATTCAAACCTGCCGAGGTCCAAAACGAGTCAAATACAGTACGCAATAATTTTAGGCGCCGCCACCTTTTTTGTGTCACCAGCTGACATAATTGGAAAATGTTCCATATACAGGTTCCGCAACCAATTAATGGAATATTTCAATTCAAATATTCTCCGCTGCTTTGCATAACATGTAAGCTAATGCTGCTGTTTGGACGTATCTGGAAAATTAATTTTCAAAAAAGGAGGTTGGGCAAAATAAAATTATGGCGTTTTTTTCCAAAATTAAAATAGACGCAATTGATCGTAGAATACCGGTACCTATGTATTGCCGCTTTCAAATTTAGTTAGGGTCTGCACGAAATCAGCAGTTCCAGATTAGAATCTGTTTTATAAAGCAGAGTTCAGCTTTAGCTTAACATCTTCTGTAGTAATCACGTAACTAGCTTTATAAAGCCCAACACATTTTGGCCATTTAAAAAATAGTGCCTACCTGTGCCGAAATTCAGCATTTTAGACTTTGATAGGTATGAAAAAATGAAGTCGAATAAAGAACGTTCACACATTCAAATTACAGTAATTTTCTTTAACTTCTATTAACTTTCACAGCTTTTCGTAAGCTCCATTCTGGATTGAGGGCTTAGTTGAACAAGGTCAGATACAGCATATCAGATTCTTGCCTGACAATATATTTATTTGACAGCTTTACAATCAGGAAACAACGTTTATTTCCATCAAATAAAGGTTGGAAACATAAATAATGTGAGATTCCCTTTGAAACCAACATGATTCAACCAGCCCTAGGGCGAATATCATTTACTTTTAAAACTAATGTGTGTTAATGCTTTCAAACTAATCATCCCAGAAGTAGGCTTAGCAAGAATACTTTGTTAGAAATGTTTTGTTATATTTGGTTAAGACCTACACAGTGCGCTATACAGTATAGCATAATTAATTGTGAGGATTAATGGCTATAAAATTATCGTGTAACTAACTTTAAAAAATAATGTGTGGCAAGCAATTTTGTCACTTACTAAAATGTCACATTTGTTTGCAACTTGGTTTTTGTTAGGCCTATATAAACTGTAGCCTTGCTCAAGTTCTCGGATACACGGACACATAACTTATATGAGAAGCCAGGAGGATAAAACAATTGCGGTACGTAACATTCCAAAAAATAGCAATTAAATTTAATATAATCGTGACGTTAATTTACATTGGGTGAGATTGGGTAATTCTGGAAAAGAGTGTGAAGTAGGCCTACCCAAATTCCGTATGCGCTTCCCTGGCAAAATTATTCTACATAAATAAAAACTTATGAAGTAATTATAATATTGACAAAAAATGAGTCATTTTTACAGCTGCACCAACTTTGCTGAAATTGCAAAAATGACTTATGGCCGGTTTCACCAAGCCCGGTTTTCATAAAAAACCCGGTTCTTTCGGAAAATCCCTACAAACTAAACGCGAGAAGCAATAATATCAAGAAACACATACCCGGTACTATGCTAAAACGAGTAATCAGGCAGAAGTGCATACCAAGAAATAAAGGCAGAGAGACCATCCTCCTTATCTGTCACACCCTCCGGATCACCCAAAGCGACGAAGGTGACAAGAAGCTCGGAAAGACACAGAGCTATCATTCCTTGTGTATTATAATATCACAGGTACCATCTATCAAATTCATGACATATGACAACTCCGCGTTTATCCGGGCTTGTTTCTCAGTGATATTTTTCAGGTTATCCGGAGGGGCTGACATACAGATAAGGCGGTGGATGCTCTGTGGGACAATATACAGGTAATCTGCTGTCCAGCAAGACTTTGCAACAACCAAACAAGTGAATATCTGAATGCAAAACGATCAGAGTCTCATTTTAATAATGTCGATATGCAGTTGAATCTGGATATAACAGACTTAAAATGGGTCTGTTATAGCCAAATACACAAATCATGTAACCGAAAGTCTGTTATATCCAGGTTCAACTGTATTAGGGTTTGAAGTTTGACGACTCTATCCGGCCTTGTAAGACCCGACATGTGTTTTTGTAGGCTATCATTTTTCAATAAAATAAACCTGATTTGATAAAAATGTGACTCTGAACATTCTACATTTCGCGTTTTCATATCCATTAACTCACCCGCGCCAGAGGAACGCATGTCTCGTCGCAGGCAGCTACCAACGTGGCTCCACACAAAAGCACATTTGACACGATACAACCAGCCTAATACTCAAAACAATTTTTTTTTTAGCTAGTCAAATACGACAGAAAGATTGGACCAATGTTCAAAGTTCCAAGTAGGTAATAGCTGTCAATCTGAGCTTTGAAAAGGAAGGAATGTAGGGCCCGGGGGCAACACAAAGGACTGGGAAGAGCACGTGAGGGGAGCACAGAGAGGCCCCCGAGTGTGCGGCTTGTGCGCTTGGACATGGCGCTTAAGAAGCGCCACCCAAAGGGCACCAACACGCCGACGCTGAGCACTACCTTTTCCCCCATCCACCTTCGCCCCCTGTTCCCATACCCCCTCCTGCACTTGAAGGGTGTGCAGTCTTCAATGAGGGGGGCTGTAATCGTACCCCGTGGTTTGCACATATCCTGCTGAGGTATGCAACGCTTATTGCTTCGCGATGTGTCAGTCAAAAGAGCAATCAAGGCATACTTTTTTTTTAGAGCGTAATAATATGCAGGAGATTTTCGACTTTTAAAAATGTTAGATGGAGAGATAGAAAAAGTCAAAGTTCCTATAGCTTGTTACTGCGAGCTTTCACTAATTGCACAAAAGGTGAATGCGAAAGAGAGATGATATTCCCGTCTTCTCTCTCGGTTTAATTGCTTCACACCACCTTTCAGGTAACTGCTAAGTCAAACTTTCCTAACTCGAATTACGAAGGGAGGGGTCTGTAAGAAGGTTAGAAGAAACCGAAAACTCCAGTTACAGAAGTTCAGTTTACGTCGTACACAGAGCACAACAAGTTGGCTACGGCTTTTCAGTTGACTACTATAGAAGAGGATTTTCGAAAACTTTGAGTGATGCAAATTCGATTTTTTTTTTTTTTGCATGTTCTCAATGTCTCTTTTTGTTCATTAAGTCCGTAAACTCCAATATTAATCAATGTTAGTTTCCGCACTTCCTCCAACCTTGCACCAAGATGATAATCAAGTTTATTAATGGTACAATGGGGCTATGTACAGTACTAGCACAATACTAGTACTGACTACCAATTTTTATCAATATTATTCATTTCTGGAGTAAATATATTTCTCAACGGTTATTTGAAAAAAAAGCAATTATTATCTGTCATATTCACTCCCATGACATAACCATTTACTTTTATTGCTGCAGTTCAATTATTTAATGCAGGGAAGTCATCGGTCATCTGCTCAAATAATGATATTATAGGCCTGACGTTGGGAGCAATTGATTATAGTTACTTTCAAGGTGGGCAATTTCATTACTTTGGAGGGTGCACGCAGCAGGGATATTCCAGGCCAGGTTTGTGCTCCCCGTAAACTAGGATTTCCCAGAACATAATAAAAAGAGGGCGAGATTTCGCTATTGAAACAAAAAACACAGACGTGAAATTATTTTTCAGGCCTAATGACGAAAGTACAGAACCGCTACAGATAATTAATGCAAAAAAAATGTCCTAATATTTGCGGCAGTGTTCTCTTCCAATAATACCGCCGCAAGACTATGCAATCGATTGAAATCTACACGGATAGAACTTTCTCCATACTTTTGCTCTCTACGGTAATTATGGAAGTAGTATCTGTCACAGGTTATATTGAACAAGTAAAATACTCTAGGCATATACTAATGTAAAGAAAACATTTTTGAGATGTGGAAGCATGATAGATTTTTGATGGCTTATTCTAACCAGTTCCCTTATATGCAAATTGAAAGTCTCTAATATAATAATAATAATAATAATAATAATAATAATAATAATAATAATAATAATAATAATAATAATAATAATAATAATAATTCATACCCCGTTATCAGCCGGCGGCTCTTTAGGGGGGGAGTTCATCCCAATTTTGTTTTGACTGGAACTCTTTGCTTTCATTTACTTCGATTTTTGGGATAGGATAGGGACGGAAGGAATCGGCTGTGGCCTATTATTTAGGAAGCAATCCCGGAATTCTCCTGGGGGGACCGTGGGAAACCACAGAAAACCACGGTTAGGATTTCCGGCCCCGGGACTCGAACCCAGGACCTCCCGATTAGCAGTCGAACACCTTATCCACTCCACCAAACTGCTTCGGTTCGAAAGTCTCTAATATTTATTAAAGTCTTCATTTGTTTACTTATTTGTAATTATATCCCATGGTAAGACCTATACACATTATGGTACAGTGTTGGTCATATATCGAGGCAACCGCCAGCGACATTTTTCCGAAGCGGCAGAAGAAGGAATCGAAGATAAGCATGCTACAAACCGGGCGAGCAAGATTCCTTCTTCTGCCGCTTCGGAAAAATGTCGCTGGCGGTTGCCTCGATATATGACCAACACTGTACAAGTAAATGCACTTGAAGACCTGAAATATAGATTTACGTGTTGGTCAAAACTGAGTTAGGCATAGTTCAATTATAGTGCGGAAGGGTACTTCCTGGTGGTCAAATTAGAGTAACTCGAATTTGACCACCAGGAAGAAGTGTTCTGAAAGGGAAACAGCCACTCAGGAAAATTTTGACATTTTCCTCAATAAGGGATAATGCAATTTTTACACGTCAAACCCCATTGCTCGAAACGAGTCAAATGTGACTATGATCATTATGCTGTTTAGGTCGTCACTTCTATATGCAGCCATTTTCGTCATAAAATTTTTAATCTACGGCTCTCTAACTTATGTGTTTCTATAGTGGCCAAAAGCTTATAGCAGACATGACGTTTGAAATCCTATATCTGACCCAAGTTTATCAAGTGATATTATACTGTAACACTATCGAGTTTCTTAAGTACGTGTGTTCCTGCCTCCCACGCAATCCAAGTCCAAGTTGAGCAATATACTTTCTCAATTAGCTACAGAAATAAGATCTTGCTAGTGCTCATCAAACCTGGCCAAACTTATACACTAGAGAACTTCTGGCTCATCTGATCTGAGAATCAGACTCGAGTGTTTACCAGCACTGTTTGTGTACAGTAATCATCTGGGATGTTCACTTAGGGTAGAGAAACATGAGCGTTTGGGTTGAGTGAAAGAGTAACCTTTACGAATTTTCCTCCTCTCAAGAAATATATTAATTGACATTTGACAGTTCCGATCGTTCTATTCTATGCTTTTGAGTTATAATTATGACAAGAGCTGTTGTGTTATAGCTACAAACATCAAATAAAGGTCAAACTATTTTAGTTCGAAATGTAGAGAATGCTTGTAAGCTGAGTAATTACGGCAGCGTAATTATTGTAGCTGACTACTTGTGATTGCGTGCCTATCACATGAAAGTGAATATATTTCAAAGAAAAAATATCTCAATTAGTAGCTTGAATTGAAGTGTATGTGTGGGCAGGGATGAGGAGCGAACCTGAGTGGATGGATAGACAAAGGACCCTACACATACCGGACTGGGCGAGTGATTATAAGCTCTCAAAATAATTCAAGTAGGCCTATACTGATCACATCCGGCCAGAATATGCTATACACAGAGCTGCCAACCCTCCCGCATTGGGCGGGGGACTCCCGCATTTACGTGTTCTCCCCCGCCCGCNTCACTTCCCCCCTAGTTGTACGGATACGATAGTTTAATTTCTGTCTCCACCAGGCTGGGAATTTGGCGCTGGCTGCGCTACATCGTTCGCTATCCGCCATCTTTTTCAAGGTGTACTCAAGTGGTAAGTCTGCGGAAGAAAGATCCAGCCAATCGCGACAGACTACCCGCTACCTACCACAGGAGTTGCACCTTGAACAAGATGGCGTCTTAGCGAACCATGGGACACAGAATTTATTACACTACCTTATTCGTGGAGAGTCATAGGGCTGACCATTGGCGTAGCCAGGGGGGGGGGGCAGGGGGGCAGCCCCCCCCCCCTAAATCTCTCCCGTTTTGCCCCATTTGAGGTCGCGAGGAAGGGTTGTGACCTTGAACCGAAAAAATTTCCGCCTGCGGCGGGTCCTGCGCCCCCTCCCCAGACACAATTTGCGCACTGTTCCCCCCTAACCTAAATCCTGGCTACGCTTCTGAGGAACGTGTGTTCAGTATGATTAGAAAAAACAAGACCGAATTTCGAGGTAGCCTATCATTAACTGGAACACTATCATCTATTTTGACTGTCAAAATGGAAAACTTAAATGCAGACACATTTAAACCCCCTAAGGAAGTTCTTCTTACAGCCAAAAAAAGCTACTGTAACCTATAACAAAGTACATACTGGTAAGTAAATGTGCCTGAAACATTCCTATAATTTGATTTTGACTTTATATGAAAATCCCCCTCTCAGATGGCCAATCCCCCTCATTATGTCATTACCTCCCCCTCATTTTTGGGGGGTAGGGTTGGCAGCTCTGTATACAGGGTGTATCTGAACTCAGTGCCCCGACGTATATGACTGCCTTCCTAGCCACCAGAGGATCGATTTAAGTATAGGAGTCATATGTCTGGGCAGCCTCATTACTGAGATACACTCTTTAGCGATTTTTGCCTAATCGCTCCTTCTGACTTTTAAATCGAATTTTCTGGTGTAACTAGCCAAAGAGGCCTTACCACCTGTGGGCAACAAACCAACAAAGTCCGGCCCCCAGACCTTCCAGAACCTTCTGACTGGGGGAGGGTTCGATGGGTGGCCTAACCGACAGGATATCTTGTACTACATGTTTGCGGCCAATTATCTCCGTAATGAGGCTGCCCAGAAGTATGACTCCTATACTTAAATCGATCCTCTGGTGGCTAGGAAGGCAGTCATATACGTCGGGGCACTGAGTTCAGATACACCCTGTATATAAAATTAAAAGCTACACATGCTGCATTGATTTTTAGACTCATTAGTTTGCATTAATTCAGGTATTCATCTGATGACCTGATGCGCAGAAGTTTTAAGATTGCCGCATGATTTTTAAAATTCTATAGGGACTATTTATCTATCGGAAATCTGACTTGATCATCTGAAGGTGCATTTAAACTACATTAAATAATGTATGTCTCAATTTGGATCAACTGTGAATCTGATGGCATGTAGCGGGCAGTCATTGAGTATTTGAGTAGTGTACTCATTAGGTAACCGGTACTTACTGCCAGCACTGCCCGAGATTGTCAAAAATTTGTGCAGAGCTAGTACAGATTACAGTGAAAACACACTTTTAATGGAAGGCATTTGTAACATTTCAGAACGCCAGTGAAATCAACAGATATGGCCTGAAGGCATTTAACGGGAAGCCTATTAAGTCCTCACAGGTCCTTGCAATCAAAACTTTTCCAGCCAACTTGCATTAGTTCTGTAACTTTTACCTTCATCTAATGTCCACCGACTCCAAACCAATCTACTGCGTTACTAGGACTTCCCAACCCATATCAGTGCATACCCCGTACATAATTAGTAAACAATGTGGCCACAATTACACAATATCCGGAATACTTCAGACATTCTAATATAGGCTACACTACTGAAAAAAAACATGGAAAAAGTACAAGTCTTTTTCCAGTAATGTAGCCTACTATGGGGCTCAAATTGTTTTGGCCACTTTATTCTGGTCTTGAAGCAACCTTCACACACACAGAGAGACTTGCGCTCAATAAGCTATATGTGGACGTTGAAAACTCAACCTTCGAAGCTAGTGTAACCTAACCTAACCTAAACCTACCCTACCCTACCCTACCCTAACTAACCTAAGCTGAGAGAAATGGACTTTCGTGAAACCATGCAAATCGAAATTGTGGGGACATGTCCCCACTATAACGGTAACGTTCTGGTGTGTGAAGATGTGGGGACCCAAAATGTCCCCACAAGAGAAATTGTGGGGACAGGGGACAGTCGTCCCCACAGTTACAGTAAAAACACATACTTCCGGTCCCACGGCTTATTGAAGACAATAACACCTCCTCACCGTGGGGCCTGTGTGGAGGGTTGCTTCAAGTCCAGGATAAAGTGGCCAAAACAATTTGAGCCCCATAGTAGGCTAAAATAAAGCATGTTTCTAACTTATGAATAAACCATAAAATTATCAAGGGATTGCTATTATCGGCTATTATGTCCAGCTTTGTACAACCGACCAGAATGCAGGACATTTGACGACGATTTACACAGTGGTTCTCAATAGAACGGAAGGTACTCCACAGGCTCATTTCAATTGTAACACATCCCTACTGAGAAATAGACCTGTCTTCTGATTTAACCATGTCTATCCCAGATTGGGCTGAGTGGAGAAGCCTGTATCTGGGGCAGCCTGAGGAATTTTTGTCACACACTTCGCTACTCAGAGGGAAATTCGCACACATTCCCTGTGAAAATGCGTCTCACTAGGCCACTAGGAGCTGCAATTTTCTTCTCGAGCGGCCCAAACTTTTGGGAGGGTTAGGGTTAGGGAGGTACACAGAGCTTAGATCCAACTTTCCCAGCCTGTGGGATCCCCCAGTCAGCATTTCACAACCATTTCTGCGGTATAACCCGGATTAATCTTTAGCTGCCCATTTTGGGGAAGACTGCGCCCGGCGTTAAGCGACTGGAAAATTACCTCTCGGCTTGCAACTGCTGGATACGAATGCGCCCTTTCGAAGCCTTCCGCAAATGTTTTGCAGCCCACTTCCCTGTAAAATTGATGTCGACGTGGAAACTGCCACAGGAAAAGCTTTTTTAAAAAAAAAGATGCATTAAAGTCCTGTAGAACAGCGGGTGGGGTCAAGTTCAACCTGACATGTATGGTTTGCAAGTTAGTTGAAGCCGCGGCACAGAGTCTCTAAAGTTTTAATAGCATTAGCATCTTCCTCCAATTCTCATAAACTTTCATTCAAGCTCCACGGACTGCAGAATTTGTGCTACGGTGCGCGAAGGTGAAGCTATTTTAAAATCCTTTTCTTTGAGGTGTGTATAACACACTGATGGTTATATTCAGTCCTTTTGACTCGTTCAATATCAAGGCCATGGTGTGGTTGTTGATTAACTGCGCTGATTCGGGGCTAGAATTCCGGGGTTCTGATTAATTTCATATTCTATTAGCCAAACGATGGTATGTACATTATAGATGGTACAAACTACAGTAATTAATATCCACTAGTCAGTTAATGCGTTATGATGGCAATTATTTGAGCTCTGCAGCGTTCAAACGTGAACAATATTGTTTATTGTTCACGCAAACGCCCTCGCTTGTTGCCGAGCTGACCACTTTGCCACCTGAACCGTCCACTTTTGCCGCCACATTCGATTAATTTGTAGGCTATGTTGATGATGGCGTACATGTGGCATCAAAAGTGCAACTGTAGACTTCCACTGCCATCATCATCATCATCATCATCATCATCATCATCATCATCATCATCATCATGCTATTATTTTGTAGTTGTCTGTCTCTGACGCAGCGTATTAAACTATCGCGTCATACGTCTTACTTCTAACAGCGAGATAATAATGTGAAGTGCACAGTAGAGCATGACTAATATGTAATATAATAGCATTTAATTCGTGACACTGTGCACACCAAATTTTAATATGCGTGTAATCAGGATTTAAAACATTTAGGTTACTAGACTGCAAATAAATGTATAGGCTACTGTACTCAATGGTGCCCATCAGGGCCTAAAGTCGGCTGCGGGGTATTCTGTACATAGGCAAATGCTTGAATGAGGATATTCTACTTAACCATTATGAAAAGCTTATCCCATATGTGCAGTAGATTCAAAGCCTATTAACGCAGCATTCTTCCCACCAATCTCGATTCAAAACTATCTGACCTGAAAACTACAATAGGATTCTAGACGAAATTTTGAAAACGCAAAAAAATAAGCCGTGTCCTAAAGAACAAAGGAGCTTTCATATTCTGGTGTGACGCAGTCGAATAAAATCGCCAAAATGTCACGCTATTTTAATCATTACGCTTTGACGTCATACGTAAGAGCACCAACCAATTATATTGTAAAGTGTTAATTGCAATATGTGATCCCATTAGATCAGTATGATATCGCCGTTTCAGCAACACACACCAAACGGCTTTTATACTTTAGGAATGTGCAATATTACAAGTACACATACATATGCAACATTACAGTGCGGGTTGATAATAACTTGACGGTTCTAACTTTATGCTCACGTAGCATGGTTCACTCCGCTTATTTTACGCTTACTCACGCCCACCCGAGGACAGTGTGCTGCTTAACCCTCAGACGGTGACGTGCGAAATGTTCGCTCTCCGGTGACGTGGGCTCTTTTTGTGACCAAGCCATATTTTTTGCTATATCTGGCGAAATATAGCACATTTGGACTTCACCTTTGAGACAATCATAGTGTAATTCCTTCTACGACAAATATCGTTTAGTTTACATTTTTTGAGCAAATAGTGCGATCATAAAAAAATCATTTATGCATCGAAGCGTAGTTTCGGCCAAAATGCTTCTTTGGCGTGCCCGCAATAATATCGAGTCAGGGGTTGTTTGCCTACTTTTCGAGGTCTCCGGAATGCCAGTGTCCTTTTAAAATAGCTTCAGATCTCCCCACCGATAAGCAGCTTACCGGGAGTGATTCATTGTAAAGGTCCTCAGGCCCCCCTCCTGAATGCAGTATGTGAATCATACTTGGAATGCAGTC
>KZ538260.1:0-26722 GCA_000934665.2 Catajapyx aquilonaris
CAGAATGAAAAATGGTTAAATGGTAAAAACAAAATAAAGGGGGGGAAAAAGTTTATCACACCTGGTAATAGTCCGGCAGCTTAAAGCATACTGCTTTATGTGAGGTAATTTGGTACATGGCACAGCCTACAAAGTAATGATTGCAAATGGGAAAGTTTTGGCTGCTAATGTGGATTTGGAGCTTGGAATAATGATTATTATCGACAGCCGGAATGAAAAATGGTTAAATGGTAAAAACAAAATAAAGGGGAGAAAAAAGTTTATCACACCTGGTAATAGTCCGGCAGCTTAAATCATGCTGCTTTATGTGAGGTAATTTGGTACATGGCACAGCCTACAAAGTAATGACTTGCAAATGGGAAAGTTTTGGCTGCTAATGTGGATTTGGAGCTTGGAATAATGATTATTATCGACAGCCGGAATGAAAAATGGTTAAATGGTAAAAACAAAATAAAGGGGAGAAAAAAGTTTATCACACCTGGTAATAGTCCGGCAGCTTAAAGCATGCTGCTTTATGTGAGGTAATTTGGTACATGGCACAGCCTACAAAGTAATGACTTGCAAATGGGAAAGTTTTGGCTGCTAATGTGGATTTGGAGCTTGGAATAATGATTATTATCGACAGCCAGAATGAAAAATGGTTAAATGGTAAAAACAAAATAAAGGGGGGAAAAAAGTTTATCACACCTGGTAATAGTCCGGCAGCTTAAAGCATGCTGCTTTATGTGAGGTAATTTGGTACATGGCACAGCCTACAAAGTAATGATTGCAAATGGGAAAGTTTTGGCTGCTAATGTGGATATTTGCCACATCTGTGATGTTACTGGTGGTTTTTGAATGTTACTGATTACGTATTTTGTATCTCTGGCACTCAATATGAATGTTTTGTAAATGTACAGCATTTATAATAATTTGGTAAAATGAGGTAATTCCAACACCAAATATAAATTTGCAAGGTATAGTGTTGGTCATAAATCGAGGCAACTGCCAGCGACATTTTCTGAAGCGGCAGAAGAAGGAATCGAAGATAAGCATACTTACAAGCCGGGCGAGCAAGATTACTTCTGCCGCTTCCAAAAATGTCTCGGGCAGTTGCCTCGATTTATGACCAACACTGTACGTATATAATACGGCATAAAATGGAATCTAAAAATTACATCACTAGGGAGTAGTTCTTCTCTTTTCGATTTTATATTTATTTGATTTTAAAAAGAAAATTAGCATAGAAAATTTTAAATGTATTTTTCCACAAGTGATGGAATTACGTGGCAATTCTAACAGCACGCAATATTATAGGGGTTGGTCAGTTAGTTGCATTTATTCCAGATGGGGTAAATGCAACACTGGAATTGCGTATTTTGCAGTCATCATATTTTTATCTTTAAAAGAAGTCGTTTTGTGGCACTTTTTAGTGAAATTTAGTGACGTCCAATCATATCTGAACATCAATTTTTTAAATGCATATAAAGAACATATTTTATGGGCCAACATTATCACTCAAAACAGGCTTCAATATAATTATATATCAGAGATCTCCTAAAATAAGAAAGCCAATTTGAAGTTCAAGCATTTCATTTTTATTCGAGTTGGAAATAGCGTAATATACTGGGGGATTCTAATATGAAGCACAATACCAGCAAGAAATATAGGTTCTTTTCCACTTCTAGTTTCAGCCCAATTATTTTCAATTTCACAATAATTAAATTTATAACGAATCAAGCTTTTCATTTCTTTCACTTGTGTCTGCATTCAGTTGATTTTATGGTAGAACTAAGTGAACCCCTGTTTTGTAACATACCACTTTCAATCTTCTGTTGTGTTACACCTATTCCTTGTATGTTAATGAAATTTTGTCTGCAATTACTCTGATCCAGTATCAAGACACTGTATTAATAAAATGAAAGTAATAAAAATTATAAAAATAAATAAACAATAATAGTGATAGAAAGAGCTCTGGTGATAGTAGTAGTAGTGTAGTGCTTTCACCCCTGTGGGACATACCGGTATCACACATTCGCATACCTTTAATAAGCTTTCATTTTTTCAAAACTTTGCTGAAATGGGAAGGAGAATAGGTCTGAAGGGAGGTCGGTCCAGGATAGTTTGAGTCATTTCTGACCCTCTGAAATCCGGAAATTGTTCTTGGCCCTGAGCAGAGAAGGGAGTGCAATATACTACCCACATACATCCATTGAAAAGCAGGAGGAAGGAACCCGACCACTGGAGGTGATGGTAACTGGATCTATAGGTAGCCTACACTACTATAGAGGGTGAAGGGAAACTCACGCCAAATCACCAGGTAGACTGATAGTACTCGCTAAACTAATATAGGGATGTGCAATTAGTTTTGGGCACTGTTGCGTAGTTAATGCGTAGACCACCGTTAAAGTTTCGTGACGTCCCCTCTGTTCTGCTTCTAAGAAGCAAAAGTCAGCTCGAGGGCCTCCGGCCCCTAGCTTTGGTCCCCTAACACAGCGGTTCTCAAACTGTGGTACGCGTACCACTGGTGGTACTTCAAGCTCATGTGGCCTGCGCATATGACTTTGCAGTCGTTTTACCACCTGTCTATACACCTCGCGCTTTTAAACAACTATTCTTTAACTAGTTTTATATCACTTTAACCTCATAATTATAGTCATTACAGTGATTATAGTGACATTTTCTTCAAAACAACACGGGTGTAAATGAACCATTCATTGACAGTGGTACTTCAGTTTACTGATCCTCACGGAGTGGTACTTGTTCAAAAAAGTTTGAGAACCACTGCCCTAACACATCATCCATGTTCAATAGGTGATCAAATCCCATCAGAGTAAGAATCCGGGTACGACACCCGTGCACTTTGTCGTTTTTACCCCGTATTTTACCATCCAGCCCTCTACACTTTAAAGGCGCCGTACGCATTAACTACGCAATGGAGCCAAAAACTAATTGCACATCCCTATATTAGTTTTGTGAGTACTATCAGTCTTGGTGTGGAGCCTTTATGGTCTGGTCGCCGTAACTCTGACACAGTACTATCAGTCTACCTGGCGATTGTCCGCGAGTGTCCCTTCACCCTGTGTTGCTGAAAAGATGAGACAATATTTTGCATTAGGTTTCAATGCAAAATCATCCCCATCTTTTTGAACGATATCAGGGGTTGACATACGGATGCAAAGGTGCAGTTTGTACTCCCAAAAGTTGTTACAATGGCACTGAAATGTGAGAAATGGAAAGATACAGTAAATACAGTATGGTAAGGATTTGGTACTGTTTCCTAGAGTGGAGAACTCTTTTTTTGTCTTCATTGCTTGTGCAAGGTTTCATGCACAGGATGTCTGTCCATAATATACACTTTGGATGTTGCATGTTTTTAAAATCGTTCATTGTAGCTGACTTAAGGGTGGGATAAAGGTCCCGGCGCTTATGGAGGCTGACATGTTAAATGTCGGGCCTAATAACTCCGTAATTACTGAACAGAATGACATGAAATTTTTGACACAACACAACCCTTGTCGGCTACGTTGAGCGAAACCTGTTTTATGGATTCAGTTATTTATGAAAACAATGAAACAGAGGAATTTGAAGGCATGTGAGGAAATAATGTCCTGTGAAGAATAAGGACCAAATGAGCAAATTCGCTCAACACACCAGTGATGTAGAATGCTGGGACGAATGGGAAAAAAATAATCATGTCCTTTAGTGAAGTGTCAACAGTGTCATTAGAAGTCATTAGAAGCTCATGGAGATGCACATGTTCGGACACGTTAGCGTTTGGCATCATCACGTCATGCAGACAGAACCAATTGACATGCAAATTTTCGTTGCAGCATTCTACATTACTGGTGTGTTGAGCGATTTTGCTCATTTGGTCCTTATTCTTCACAGGACATTATTTCCTCACATGCCTTCAAATTCCTCTTAGTTTCGTGGTTTTCATAATTAACTGAATCCCTAAAACAGGTTTCGCTCAACATAGCCCTGACAAAAGGGTTGTTGTGCCGTGTTGTGTCAAAAATTTCATATTCTGTTCAGTAATTACGGAGTTATTAGGCCCGACAAAATAGTCCTATTTCACTTTCGAAAGCAGTACAAAATAAGCACTCGCACCATAAATAAAGTAACTAAAATTCATTCTCCTTAAATATTTAACTCATCATACTGTGTACACTGCACCCATTCCTCACCACCCTTGGGCATGTTTAAGACCAATCTAACTAACATGCAGGGGGGCATGCAGGGAAAGTCTTAGGAGGGTCACCACGAATGTGTCCAGACTTTAGGGTCACCATGCATGTGTCCAGACTTCAATACTGATGATAAGCAATCAATTCACTCCCCCCAATACTGATCCGATTTTAAAGACGTATTCACGTCAAAAGCTTCGGCTTGTGTTCCCGACACTCCGTTAGTTGTTAGGGATGAATAGAAGAGAAAAGTTAAGTGTGGGTTGTGTGGGTCATTATTGCAGTGGCCAGTGGGTATTAAAGCCTTGTGGTTGGTTAGAAAGGCATGTTATGTGAATACCGTGGCAACAGCTAAAACGACCACTGAAATCTTGATATCGAAATCCCGCACCTGAAATTCCAGCAAATTGATTTGAATGGTCAGCAGCCGATTCTCAAGGAATTGCAGTATACGTACAAACTTGCTGTAACTAATTTTGAAATTAATCCTATCTGAATTCCAGAGATCAATTCCATTCTGAATTGTAGTAAATATTATAATGAAGGTAATCAATTTCGATCGTATTTGATAATTATATTCTTCAATTCTATTCCGATAAGGATTTTGTAAACGGCAATTTAATTCAATTCATGTGAGGTTGTTATAAATCAAATTAATTGAATTCCATTCATTAATTTAGAATTAACTCTGAATTATGTCAAATCCAGATTGATTTGTGCCTATCACTGGATCCTTAATTGGTTATCCAAAACACTTTTTTTTCCTTCGTTTTTTTTTTTCTATTTTAAGGAACATAGGTGCATAGAAGTTTTAAGTTTAGTCTATAATCTTGCCTGCCATGGGGCATAATAACATATATGGGAAAAGCTGAATACATTTAGTGAAAAAAAAATCATGAAAGTAGCCATGCACACTGTTTCACTGTGCCCCACTAGTGGGGCACAGTGAAACACCAGTGGAGTAGAGTGAAACAGTACATCAGAATCTCACTAGCTAACATCATACTGCCAAAATCAATGTTAAAAAATCTGTGTAATGGACAGAATGCAGAAAACAGAAGAAAATAAGAACAGCAAGAAAAAAAAAGCACAAAAAACCTTTTCCCTGTACCGGTAGAGAATGATAATCTCATTAGTTAACATTCATGGACCCAAAATCCACGTAAAAACAAAAGAAACCTTCTGCCTCTTCGTTGCACCTGCACAGGTAGGCTTTGGCAGAATCATTTTGATGTCACCTTCTGGCACCATTCTGGAACATTGTTCCACTGTGCCCCACCATGCTTTTCACACATTTCATTTGAGCCTGCTAGGTCTGACGGACACAGGCTGGTATACCTTCACATGCATTTGCAGCAGCAGCACTTTGCACCCTTCAAAGCATGACAGTGGCCCAAGTTAAAAACAAGTAAACAATTACAACTCAACCCCACCAGCAGAATTTCACATTACATAACAGAATGATGTGGCCTATGGATTTCTGCAACACTTAGGTAAGCAGCAACGTAAACACAGGATTGACAAGTGCAGGAGCAGGACACCTATTCACCACATGGAGCTGCTGGCTCTGACTTCATATTTACTATTTTTCAAGCCTGCTGTTTCACTGTGCCCCATGTTCCACTGTGCCCCACTCTCCCCTACAATGTTCCTCGTTGTTTTGTTGTAAAAAAAATCTCCGTTATGGCCATTTGCCTACTCTTAGATTCAAGGATTCAATTGTCACAATAGAGACAAACACTTCTTTCGATATGTCTGGTAGACGGAGATCAGGAAATGCCTTTTGTATCGGTCTGACCGCTACAGCAGCAAACATGCTTTTTGAAAGGGGAGGGAGGTGGATATGTGTCTGACACAACAATAGGCCTACTATAATTATATCCATGAGGTCAGCATCTGAGCATGACATACTGGTACTTCATAAAAGAATGACTAGCATCAAGCCTGTGTGTAGCTCTGACATTCATTGATGTTTATTTAAAATGGTCTCATTCAGTGACTTATTGAGAGAGTGCATTACAGTGGAACCCTAACTTCCCTAACAGCCGCCCTTAGTGAAGAATCTCCACTGTATTTCCCCACAGTAATAATCTGGGTATGGGCTACTTAACATCACTTCAAGGGATATCACACGGACCTTTATTTATCCAAGATACATAGGCTTATTATATTGGAACCTTTTTGGGAAATGCCAGGGTCTGCGGCAGGGAAGGGTGAGTGGAAGGGACAGTACCGTTCAAGGTGAAAATACAATGTCGTTGCGTGTGTGAGAACTTACTGATGTACGGTACAGTACTTACAGTACCGGTACCTGTAATGGACAAAATAATGGGTTATGATATTTTTAATGACAACAAAATAAAAAACCAAAGGTGGAAGGGAAAACGTCCAAGCTCTCTCCCAAGTCACACTACCCTGTAATGTTTGTACGCTTTACTCCGTAGACTCGCCCAGACTACTGGTCCCCGTAAATTTACGCCTGCCTGTACTTTTAAGAGCCAGAGAGGCAAGATACCAGCGGAGTGGCGTCAGGCAGCCGTTAGCGTTACTGCCTGCGCTTGGAGTCGGTGCTTGTTGAGCAGGGGGTTTGAGGAGGCTACAAAATCAAAGGGAACAAGGTAACTTGCAGTCATATATTCGTCTCATATTCTCACCTGATAATTCCCACACTTGGTAGCCTCTTAAAACACCAGTGGTTCATTAGGTAGGTTCGCTGGGTGAAACCGTCCCAGTCGGTTCAGAAGTAGTAGGAACATGAGATAGCATGTTTAGGTGCAGTTGTAGAGATGCAGACCAAGATGGACCCATTTATGTTTGCCCCCAGCCATTTGTGGTTGGCTAAAACCAGTAGGACAAACTCCACTTGTTGCTTTTCCTTATGGGTAGGTTTGCTGGCAGTCTCGCTGGCAGTACTTCACCCATAGTACTGTACCACATCAAGCTGTGCAAATGTGCAACTTGGGACAGGGTGTTCCAAGTTCATGGGTCCTTTTAAAGTAGGAGATTTGGATAAAAGCTGATATATTTTGTATCATGTTGCCCCCCTAACCAGATGCCCTATTCTATAGCCACTGCTACATTCGACCACTAGTAGCCTACTGAGGAACCTGGATCAGGACGCAACATGCTACACAAAAATAACTACAATAGCAGACCTCTCAACTCTCCCACATTGTGCGGGGGACTGCCGCATTCGGACCCCTTTCCCCCCCACCCCCCCTCCCCCACACGCATCGCCATTTCCCCCGCTAATTGTGGTTTTACACTTTTACTCAACTATACTAAATACAACTGAACTGGCTGCTAGTGCTAGCCTGCTACGGTGCTCGTGATTCATTCCGCCCTGTAGTGCCCTCTCATGCTTGAGTCCCTAACTTTCTTTGACTAAACAAAGTTTAGTTACGAACTCAAGCATGAGAGGGCACTACAGTACATGGTTGATAGTTGAACATCTACAAACCAAGTGTTATTATTAATTTTCAGTTGCACTTTTGGGAATATCTCACGAAACTTACCGTGGAAACAACTGCGCATGCATTAATGCCACAATGTTTGCAAAATTTGTTGTATATTTCACTAATTTATACACATGTGAGACTTAAATTTCTCTCCAACAGTAATCTCCAGATACACAGGAATATCAGTGTCAGTTTAAATTGAAATCCCCCTCATTACTAACCAATCCCTCTCATTTTCATAGGCGGTACCCCTCATTTGGTCTCAACCTAGTTGAGAGGTCTGCAATAGAACCCTGATTATTATCTGACTCCTCGGTTTATCCGACCGTCCCACTCCAGCAATAAATCAATGTTTTCTCATCAAATACTGAATTGTAGGTCTGACTGCCCAAGTGAAAACCCGGTATCTTTGAAAATCACACAAATGGAGATAAATGCACCATTGTCCATTGCACCAGTGTTGTGAACCAAACCGAACCCTTGCTCCGTGACCCCAACAACAGCGAACCCGATCCGGAGCAGTAGAGTCGGGTTCGGAGCGAGCGTCGGAACGGGGTTCGGGTTCAAGGCGGCTCCGGAGTTGAGTGGAGCGAAGGTCGGAGCTGGTTCGGAGCGAGTGCCGGAACGGGGTTCAGGTTCAAGCCGGTTCAGGGGAAGAGTGGAGTGAAGGTCGGAGCTGGTTCAGAGCGAACGGCTCCGGAGTTGAACCCGGTTCAGGAGCGGGGTTCGGAGCGTGTTCCGGATCGGGTTCGGAGCGGTTCAAAGCTTGGTTAGGTACAACATACCAACCCAACAGGGGGAAAGGCAGCAAAACCGCTGGATTTACTCCAGAGTATGCATCATGTTTTCATGGTGGGAGAATGACATTTCCCAGCACCCGCGATACAGGGTGTACCGCTAATGTCACATTTTCATGTCATGCGCATTTTTGTATGCCACAATATGTCATACCCATTTTTTGGATGTCACATTCTCATGTCATATTATGCATTTTTTGTATGTTACAATAATATGATATTGTGACATACAAAAAATCGGTATGAGATATTGTGGCATACAAAAATGCGTATGACATATTGTAACATACAAAAATGCGCATGACATATTGTAACATACCAAAATGCGCATGACATGAAAATGTGACATTTGCGGTACACCCTGTATCGCGGGAGCTGGGAAATGTTATTCTCCCACCATGAAAACATGATGCATACTCTGGAGTAAATCCAGCGGTTTTGCTGCCTTTCCCCCTGTTGGGTTGGTATGTTGTACCTAACCAAGCTTTGAACCGCTCCGAACCCGATCCGGAACACGCTCCGAACCCCGCTCCTGAACCGGGTTCAACTCCGGAGCCGTTCGCTCCGAACCAGCTCCGACCTTCACTCCACTCTTCCCCTGAACCGGCTTGAACCCGAACCCCTTTCTGGCGCTCGCTCCGAACCAGCTCCGACCTTGGCTCCACTCAACTCCGGAGCCGCCTTGAACCCGAACCCCGTTCCGACGCTCGCTCCGAACCCGACTCTACTGCTCCGGATTGGGTTCGCTGTTATCGGGTTCACGGAGCAAGGGTTCGGTTCGGTTCACAACCCTGGATTGCACTCCTCTTTGCAAGCCACATCTTTTGATACCAAGCCCATAACTGCATGAGCAACCCTTGCAAAATTTTTGCTAATTGAAATCATGCACTTATACGATAATGGAAACAAAAAACTTCAAACACGAATATCTCGAAATGACAGAAAGCCGAGATACAGGGTTTTCATGTGGGCCGTCAGAGGTCTTCTAAGCATTTGTTTTGTAATTGAACCTCGGAATCGGAAAACAGGTTAAGTGGACTTCAAAATGACTTGGCACTTATGCACTTGTTGCTCTGAGCCTCGCTGTACGCCAAACGGAGCGTCGCAGGCGCACAGAACTCGGGTGGTAGGTGCGCCTGGCGAATCCATGACGATACAAGGTGTCAGGAATCCGATACGAGTAACGAGTGACGAATGGGAGCGGTGTCTTTGACCCCCCACCCTCTGGACACCCCCGTAAAGTTAACCTGTTTTCTGACTCCCATGCGAGTTCGAGGCCACGTTGACCCCTCTGCAGGTCACAGTGATTGTCGCACTTGGGTTTAAAAAATTTGGTATTTTTCTTGCGGCGAATGCGTACCTATCCCCGGTATCACAATACCGATAGCACAAACGAGTCAAATGCGGCACTGGTTTTTCTTACCCCCATCCCTTTTTTATTTCCGATTCCAATGCCTTCTTTTTAGTGTACAGTAGATACATATTTTAAAACAGATAAAGGAATATGGTCAATAAAAGTAACTGGAAACATCAATATATGTCGTGTGGAACTGCTTTTTATACCAAAGCCGTATCAGATATCACATAATTGCGTAGGCTACAATGTACAACATATGCTGCTGCATGTTGCTAATGGTGTCGCCAACCGGTTGTGTACAGTACATAGGTGTGCATGCTGTGTACACATACCTACACCAAGTATAATCTACTGCACTATAGGCGACATCCCAGGAGGGGGATCAGATAAACCAGTGCCGCATTTGACTCGTCTGTGCTGTCGGTTTCGTGACACCAGGGATAAGTTCGAATTCGCCGCTAGAAAAACGCTATTTTGGTTTGGTTCAGGTGCGACAATCACTGTGACCTGCAGAGGGGTAAACGTGGCCTCGAACTCACATTGGAATCGTTAATAAAAAGGGATGGGGGTAAGAAAAACCAGTGCCGCATTTGACTCGTTTGTCCTATCGGTATCGTGATACCGGGGATAGGTACGCATTCGCCGCAAGAAAAATACCAAATTTTTTAAACCCAAGTGCGACAATCACTGTGACCTGCAGAGGGGTCAACGTGGCCTCGAACTCGCATGGGAGTCGGAAAACAGGTTAACTTTGCGGGGGTGTCCAGAGGGTGGGGGGTCAAAGACACCGCTCCCATTCGTCACTTGTTACTCGTATCGGATTCCTGACACCTTGTATCGTCATGGATTCGCCAGGTGCACCTACCACCCGAGTTCGGTGCGCCTGCGACGCTCCGTTTGGCGTACAGCGAGGCTCAGAGCAACAAGTGCATAAGTGCCAAGTCATTTTGAAGTCCCCTTAACCTGTTTTCCGATTCCGAGGTTCAATTGTAAAACTCTGCATGGTTAAAAGACCTCTTCCATTGGAAATTGGTGTGTTGTGTTGTTCCCGAATGCTGCACTGTAAAATGCTATAACCACTCTTTATTATTGTTAGTTTGATGTGCCACATAAATATTGTTGCCTGTGAAGCAATAAACCTATTACCCAGTCTGTAGACACCCTAAGATAAGGCGGAGGTGATATTTCTAAAGCATATTGATTCAGCCTCAGAATATCTGTGACATCACAATGGAGAACAATGACTGTCGACAATATCATCAATGGAACTTGCAATTAAAGGCATGTGATATAATAGGCCTACTATTCTAATGCTGAGTACATAACATACAGGGAGCTCCTGACTTGTGCAATTGATGGTCCTACAACATCTATATCAATAAAGACGTGTGTGAGTCTGTCTGTCTTTCTGTCTGTCTGTCTGTCCACTCACCAATGCCATCTGGATGCGGTCCTTCTCCCGTCTGTCATCGTCATTTGCCTGCTACACCTTCAACCTCTCCCGCCTGTATAACCCCAACCATCATTTGCCTGCCATCTGTGGTCTCTCTGCAACACCTCCAACCTCTCCCGGCCTTCCTAATCTATCAATAAAGATGAATGTGATTCTGTCTGTCTGTCTGTCTGTCAGTCCCTCCAGCACGCCAACCATCTCATTTGCCTGCCGTCTGTGGTCCGCTTCCTGCACCTCCAACCTCTCCCGTCCTTCCGACCCGGCCAGCCCCCGGACACTACCTCTACATTCTTATCTAATCGCCTGTCGGGGCGTTTTGCAGGAGGTGCTCACCTGAGAGTGCCATGAGACCTTTCACGGAGCATTTATGTGGCGACCCTACCGGACTACGCTGAACTTTATAGGTACAAAAGCGAAGCACGACATTGGGGGACCCAACATGGTCGGGCAGCCATGTTGGGCCCACATGTCCCCTTTTGTACCTATAAAGTTCAGCGTAGTCCGGTAGGGTCGCCACATAAATGCTCCGTGAAAGGTCTCATGGCACTCTCAGGTGAGCACCTCCTGCAAAACG
This sequence comes from Catajapyx aquilonaris, assembly GCA_000934665.2. Taxonomy (NCBI): domain Eukaryota; kingdom Metazoa; phylum Arthropoda; class Diplura; order Dicellurata; family Japygidae; genus Catajapyx; species Catajapyx aquilonaris. The sequence goes on from KZ538260.1 coordinate 11,809, forward strand.
CCCCGACAGGGGTAGGTGGGGGTGTCCAGACCTTAGTAGTCTATGACCATGGACCCGGCCTTCCTAAAAGTGTCATGGCGGCTCTCTGTGCGTGAAAATTTTTATGGGGCTACAGGCAGGTGTTATCCCTTCATTCATTTATTCCCAGGCAATGCCGGGTGTCGCAGCTAGTTATACATAAGTGGAATATATGCTTTATTGAATCATACAGACTATACAGTAACACTGTACTATACCTTACACATCGAAACTGGAGTCAGCGTCTTATTCAATGGAATCCCTTTTGAATGGGATGGTATTCCCTTCTTGGCCCTAATGGCGCATGTCCGTCACATGTAAACTTACAGTTAGTAAGGGAATGCGTTGCAGTGGGCAGGTCCGAGTTGCCACTCACTGTAATTTTCTATTTCTTCTTGCAATTTCTGAAATTTTATTCATCGCCAGTTTGTCAGCTCTGCAGATTTTTTGTGCGTGTGGGAAATTTTAAACCATAGTCCATATAGGGCCGTTTTCTCGAACAGTGGTTCAAATGTAAACTGGGTTCAAAGCCAGTTTAATCCCTGTTTTGATTGTTGTTAGGCTGTTGTCAAGGGTTTAAACCGGCTTTGAACCGGGTTTACATTTGAACCACTGTTCGAGAAAACGGCCCATAGTCTACATAAGCCAGGGGTTGCCTGGAGGTAGTTGGTGTGAACCTGAAGTGCATCACAACTTTTTAGATGGCTGACCAGGTGGCAGTAGATGAGTACAGGAACATGATGGAGAGGGTGCTACTCTGGATGAAGCAGGTTGACCAGAAGCTGGCCAGAATGGAGCAGTGGACAAGGAGGCATGTGGAAGCAACAAGTAAGTAGATAGATACGGTATTGCAACTTGTGTAACTTTGATTCTGGATATTTTACAGCAGTTACCAAATAGGAATAATGCAGCACACTGTATTCAAACACATGCAATATGATCCATGTTACAGGTATGCCAACATTGTATAGCCATAATTATTTGCAAAGGTAAATTCTACCAAATCAATGAGTTACTCCTATGGAAAAGTATTTCATAACCCGAGCAACGCTGGGTATCCTGCTAGTGCATATGCTTTTACACGCTCAAGAAAATAATATTTGTAGGAATGCTATTTTACATCAATCCTTGCCTATTAACCTACGATTTTGTACTTTGATATGGTTTCCCAACTCTAGCTAGCACTCTGTCATGTAAATTCCACCAATTTTTGACTCTTATACCCTTTCCCCATGTTTAAAAAAAGCTCAATAGAGCAATATTCCATATGTTGCACCCCACACATCGCACGCAATTTTTGAACTTTGACGCATTGAATTAAATGGGAAAACAGAGGTTTCAAGTCATGCATTTCACAGGGCATTTAGTAGACAAGTGCAGCTTTCGAGATGTGAAGGTTTGATGAAAAATAAACATTTGTTAAGATTTGATAGCCCTGTAAACTTTCGTTGCACCCCATAACGCGAAATATACAGCAGGAAAAGTGACCTGTGAGTCCATTCACATTCCTGTGATTGGTGTGAGTAAAATAAGCTGTGGTTTTCACGAAAGTGTCGAATAGGCTTCAGGCTAACTTTCTATGTATGCATTTTGCTCTTATGACCAATGGCCATTACGTGACAGTCATCCAAAGTCATTGCACCCCAAACATGAGAAACGTTGCACCCCATGACGTGCGAATTTGGACATAGAGAACTGCACAAAATACCACATACACGTCAATAATGGACATGTCATTCATCTGTATATATACAATACATTGAGGTCAGAAACGGGAAGTGTTTAAATACAAATGTATTTAAATAATTTTTGGTATTTAGAGATTTATTTATAACTACATTGGTTCTCCTGTATTTAAATACCATATTTCAATACATTTCTGAGTATTTAAATACAGAAATATTTAAATACATATCGTAAATACTTTCCCTAACTCCCTTTTAATTTATATTGGTATAATTCTTAATTTTGAAACTTAATGAAAGAATTGATATAAAAGTAGAAATCTGTTACGTTTTCTTATCTTTATCCAAAGAATGACAGTAAGAAATTAGTCGCACATTAACAAAAAATGTATTTGAAATGTATTTACAAAAGTATGTAAATACGTTTGATGTATTTAGTATTTAGTACATGTATGTAATAACTTATGCAGTATTTAGCATTTAGCCTTTAATTACATTTTTATCCAGTGTTTAGTACTTAGCATTTAATTACATGCAAGTATTTATTGCCCATCACTGATTGAGGTGCACAAAATCCCCTAACCCATGCATACAGTATATAATATTGCTGTCTAGATGTACAGACAATTTTCAGCATTATATACCAATATGTACAGAGGAGAACAAGCCAGGTTGAGGTTACGGGCTTCAACCTGGTGCCTGATTAAAATAAATGGTTCTTCATGTGAAACTCTCGCTTAGCTAAAATTTACAATTTTAAGTGCTTTACCATAACGTTGAATTAAATACGCATATTTTGATCACTTCGCATGGTTTATCATACGTTAAACAAGCGCCAGGTTGAAGCCCATAACCTCAACGTGGCTTGTCTGCCTCTGCACCACTCTATTTCATTTAAATGGGAAACCAGCATATGTTGCACCCCATACCCATGCCGTGTGAGGGGTGCAACAAATCAATCAATCAATCAATCAATTTTATTTTAACCTCCCTATACAGGGTGTTTATTGTAACTCTGCAAAGACTTTCAGGGGTAATAGAAGGGACCAATACAAGTATTTTTGACATAGGAACCCGTGTCCGGAAACGCCATCTAGAGGGGGTTCATAGACAAGGAACGGGTGCGCTCAGACGCGTCAGGCGAGAGGCGCTAGGAGAGCGGACTGTTTTGTTGATAGGTGGCGCGCAGTTGTTGCTAGGTTATGGCGTATCGCGTCGTTGTAAGTAAACAACAACGCGATATGCCATAACCTGGCAACAACAGAACCGCTGTTGACTATCCGCGCATCTCCTAGGAGGTGTACTTTAGTTGCTAGATGGCTCTGCTGTTGCCAGGTTATGGCACATCACATTGGTGTTTACTATCCGAGCGCTGTCTATCAACAAAACAGTCCCCTCACCTAGCGCCTCCCGCATGAAGCGTCTGAGCGCACCCGTTCCTTGTCTATGAACCCCCTCTAGATGGCGTTTCCGGACACAAATTCCTATGTCAAAAATACTTGTCTTGGTCCCCTCTATTACCCCTGAAAGTCTTTGCAGAGTTACAATAAACACCCTGTATAAGCATAGGGAGGGACTCAACTGTTTTTCGTAATCATACAGTTGGTGTTACAAGATGTTTCTATCCCATTTGGCCATGTACGACAAAAATAGGTAGATCGCCTTCTGTTGTTCTATGGATAATTAATGGAGGATATGCCAGATATTTTCACTTTGTATTATTGGGATAACTTTTTGTAGCTCGTCGCGTCGAGCGGGCAGCCACGCGTCAGGATGAAAGGAACCAGTTAACTGGTTCCTTTCATCCTGACGGGTGGCTGCCCTCTCGACGCGACGGGACAATTCTTTTTGAACTGTTGATACCTTCCTTCTTCGAATATGGGGCATTCGCTGAGTATGTGGACCCAGTCGTTCGCCTTCTTTTGGTTACACAAGTCACAATTTTCCTCTGGATTAATTTGAATACAACTTTTGTTACCTAATGGGATCCAGTTGGAGTTAAATCTTAGGCATGCCAGCATTCTATTCAGATTTAAATTTGTGAAGGCTCTGACGTATTGAGCTGGAAAGTACCTATGTTGGTCGTAGTAAACCAATTTCATTTCGTTGGAGACATTCTATATCTTTCGTAACTTCCGTGTCTAGCATTGTTTGTGTTAGTACCGCGTATTTCCTTAGCCAGTTTACATCATTTTTTTCAGTGAAATTTTTAATCGATTGTCCATACTCGTTCAGCAATTTATCTAATTGGTTATACCAGTTAAATCTTAGAGGGGCATTTACTTGATTCTTAAAAAATTTCATAGCTCTGTGGGGAAGTCTATGAGGCTCCACATTACAGACTCTTCGTAGATATTTCAAAGCCAGCAGGATAATTTTGACCTTCAGTGGGGGTCGGCCCACCTCCAGCCGAAGCAGATGGTTGGGTGATCTCTTGCCCGTCGCAAGTAACTTCTTTAAGGAAGTAGTTTGAGCCCGTTCCAATCTTGCCAGTAAGGACAGGCTCCAAATTGGGGCAGCATACATAGCTGTAGCCAGCACCGTTGCGTCAATATATTTTAGTGTCGTTATTACTGATGGAAGTTTCGCCTGAATTAATGTTGGCCATGAAGCATTTAGTGTCATCGACGCTTTATTTAATCTTTCGGATAGTGCATTATTAAAAAGGCCAGATGAGGAAAATTTTATTCCTAAATAGGTATATGTTGAGACTATTTCTAATGGGGAACCCTCGAAAGTTAGGGTATCAGTACATGCGAGATGCCCTCCCTTTCTAAATGTAATTATTTTTGTTTTGGGAATGTTTATAATCAGTCCATTTTCCTTCAAGTATTCTCCTGTATAATTCAATAACTTCTGTAAATATAATTTATTGTCAGCTTGCAGCACAATATCGTCAGCAAAAATTAATGCTTTGACGTCTCTATCATCTCCCTGCCATTGGATACCGTCAGTGTTATGACTTGTTAGCCAGGGAATAAAATCATGTAAATATATCAAGAATAGGATTGGCGAGAGTGGGTCACCTTGGAGTACTCCTTTTTGTATCGGGATCCGAAACTCTACTTTCTCACCGGCAATTTTTTGAATATTTGCTTTATTATAAAGGTCAATTATTACTGCTATAAATCTCCCTGATAATCCCAATGTTTCTAGTTTCTTCCATAGGTAAGATCTGGGGATTGATTCAAAGGCCTGGGTAAGGTCTAAGAATGCCACATATGCTTTGCCAGCTTTCCTAGTTAATCCCATGTACAATAATTAATGGGGTTGTATGAGGTCCCGGCTGGTTCGCCAGCGATGGTACTCTCTTCCTCGAGCGGTCCTCAGACCTGACTCGCATTTCTTGGTTGGACGGGGTGCTTGGGAGAATATCCCACCCCCGTCCCTGGGTTGGACCCGGCATTGCAGTACAGCTGGGGCCAGCCCTCCTCTCCCCCACCCTTCTCACCCACCCTACCTTGCAATCCCACACCTTCCTCTCCTACCCCCGGCTGCCAAGGCCCGACTCAGACAGAGCCATACAAGCTGGGTAACCCTTCCTACCAACCAACCAACCAACGTTGCACCCCATAACAACTTTGTTCTCAATACTGGCAGGAAACGGTGGCATGCTATGGCTTCCAATTCACATGAGACATTGCTCACCATGTCTAGTCAATGAATATTGAAAACAAGCACCTTTGCCCTAAAACCCACTCAATGGCATAAACTTTTGTATCCACAGTACATGACATGTACAGGGGTTGGTTACAATAATAAGAACACCTGCAACACGGGTTAGTCGTGTATCTCTTCCTGGCACAAATATGACACGAATGACACATACTCGTATATATGGGGAGGCCATTTTGAAATATGACGTCTTATGGGGACAAATTACGAGACAGACGCGGTTCTGACATACAGGGCATGGTCTCCATGCATCTTAGCGCTGGTCGAATTACACGGAAAGGACAAAAAAAACCGAAAGAATCCGGCAGTTGACGCACTTTCAATTAGCACACCCCTGATCTTAATTGACACTCCCTCCTCAGCGATGGAATATATTTCGTGTGCTGTGGACGAAAATCTTTCTTTGAGTCCAGCAGGGAACATTTCCCCAAAATGACTTGCTTCTTACATCATTATTTTCCCGTTTTTCCCTGCATATCTCTTGCTACTGATGTGTAAGCAGGCAGAGACCCGTCGCTGGGTCGTCCACGTCACTCACTCGATTTGTAAACAGTGGCAACAATGGAAAGGACACTATAAGCACTCTCCATGCGCTGATGTTTGAATTGGCCCGCCGGCCGGGGTTGCCAGGTTACGCCGCCGCAGAAAAAAAACAATGAGAGACGGCTAATGTGTCCAGGACTGTATGATACAGATGCATAAACTCATAAAGAAACATTTAATTGTGATAAATTTTTACAATGCCTCTAATGAAATAAGATACTACTGTGATTTGTTCCACTGTTATCGATTATTTCTTATCTCTCATTTCAGTCCTTCCAGTAGGATTTGCCCCTGAAGTTGTGCTAGAAAGACTGGATGATGTTTTAGTGGGTGAATTGTTAAAATGCCCTGGAAGCTTTGTTCAAGTGGAAGCAGATGTGGGGAATGAAAATGTCGTAAGTGAGCAAGAATCAGTTCTTCAGAAAGAACCTGAAGGTGAAGATTCCCAAACTGAACTATGTAATGACAGTTTGCTACAACCAAAGGTAAAATCATTTTTTAAGAAACTAAAGGAAATTCCTTCCAATTAAACAACAAAGTTGAGTGTATAATTAAAATGATGGTAATTTCAGGTAGAAGTGCCTGCTCCACCAGAGATACTCACCTATTCAGAGCATGAAGATGGTGCCACTAGTGATGTCAATTTGGACCAACCAAAGGTAATATCATTTATGACAAACTAAAGGAAGTGTCTTTCAATGGGGAACTAGCCTTCATTTTGGAAACTACATAATAAATTCGCCCATATTTTTTGGATTTTTTTGGCATATTCCGTTTTAAGATATCAGTTCCCGTTCCGGAGTAATTGGGGTTTTTATGTAGGGAAATGGTGACGTCACTGTTTCCCTAGAAAATGTTGACGTCACGCGAAGTGAAATGAACGCAAAAATGGTGTTATAGAACGCGCCCCGTCATTGTTGTAAAATGCTTCGCTGTGGTTAGCAACCGTCCCATTCCGTGAGCAAGATAGCGGCCAGGGCGTGTTTTTACTTCACGCCGCTCAATCAGCTCAGGGGCTGGCAGGGGTGCCAACTGGCAGGAATCATCTGTCACCCTAATTCGGCACATGAAGGCCCCTTTTCTCCACCTCGATGGCCTACAGCCGCCTTGCGAATGCTTTCCGTCGTGTCCGCGGTTAATTCAAAGTCAAATTCCTCATATCTCCAGTCAACCAGGCATTTCCGTGTACCCTTTCGATTGGCAGCGGCGTTTTTCCCGCCAATTTTGAAGGCACTTTTAAATGTGCCGTAATTTATCCAGTAATGTCATTTTGATGCAACAGAGTGATGGAATGTATGTTTACGGGCATGGGCTAGCTAGTTATGAGCAAAAATCCCAAATCCCAGACCAAGGCTAGTTCCCCATTAAACAGAGTTAAGTGTAAACTTATTATGATGATAATTTCAGGTAGAAGTTCCTGATTCACCAGAGATACTTGATGATGGATTTGAATGCCAGGTAAATATTGGGCACTTTTTAAACATTAATTATACAGGGTATTTCTTTACTACAGTAGTAGGTCAAGCCACAAGTGGCATATTTCTTGGCCCAAACCAAGTCTAAAATGTAGGGAGAAAAATTGTCAAGGGACCAACCTGTAACGAGGTAGATGACCAGAAACATAGGCCCATAGATACAGGCGGAAACACACACGATGCCTCTTTGTAGATCCCCTGGCAGTTGGACACCTCATTGCCTAGAGAGCAGGATATGAGCATGACAATCACGTCTGTGAAAGAGGGGATCTCGCAAAATCTTATCAGTCATGATTATCACGCTTATATCTTGCTCTCTGCTCTCTAGACAACTGTAAGGTGCATGGATCCCTCTGCCAAGAGATCTCCCTACAAAGCGGTGTTGTGTATGGGTAGACCAATGTTTCTGGACGTCTGGTTCTGGTTGGTCCCTTGACATTTCTCCCCCCCTACATTTCAGACTTGGTTTGGGCCAAGGAATATGCCACTTGCAGCTTGACCTACTAGTAAAAAACACCTTGTATGGCTAATGCAATGCTGTGTAAGCAGTAGAAAAAACTAGACCTATTGGCTAAAATGGATTACACAGCGCAACAAAAAAAAAAAAAATCAGCGTGTTACTCGGAAACCACTATGTAGATCATGTTAGTAGGACCCAAAGTAGCTGGGAAACGCTCGGGATTTCTCTCCCAAAATGTGCAGGGGGTCAGGGTGACCAAAAATCCGAAAAATTCAAAATATTGACGTTTTTTGGCCTATTTCCAGGTCTGGCAACCACTGTAAGTTTCGGATTTTGTTTTTGCTGGCATTAGGTGTTACCTGGGACTAGTCTGAAGCCACTATGGTGTTTAAAGTCAATCTTTTATAGAAACTGTAGGTTTTCCAGGGTCCTTTTTATGGAAAAAATTGCGTTTTTTGGTACTTTTTCGTCAATTTTTGGGGAACAGTGTATGGACTTTTTTTTAAAAAAAGTGTAGCGTAATGGGCTCTTTAGAGACCCTACAATCAAGGAATAATAGTAGAACTTTCCTCTGCAACCCTAGTACGCGTGTGTAAAAGCCTAATCTTGGGTAAAATCGCGTTTTTTCGCAATTTTGCTGATTTGACTTTTTTCAGCATTTAAAACCAAATATTCTTCTTAGTCTAACAAACTGTCAGGACCCCCATAGTATGGAAAAAGACTACGATTTCCATAAGCAACCCATATACGCGTGTATTTTTTTTGTACGCGTATGCGTACATGGGTTGCTTATGGAAATCGTAGTCTTTTTCCATACTATGGGGGTCCCTGACAGTTTGTTAGACTAAGAAGAATTCATTTATTTTAAAGCCAAGGAATATTTGGTTTTAAATGTTGAAAAAAGTCACATCACCAAAAATGCGAAAAAACGCGATTTTACCCAAGATTAGGCTTTTGCACACGCGTACTAGGGTTGCATAGGAAAGTTCTACTATTATTCCTTGATTGTAGGGTCTCTAAAGAGCCCATTATGCTACACTTTTTTTAAAAAAAAGTCCATACACTGTTCCCCCAAAATTGACGAAAAAGTACCAAAAAACGCAATTTTTTCCATAAAAAGGACCCTGGAAAACCTACAGTTTCTATAAAAGATTGACTTTAAACACCATAGTGGCTTCAGACTAGTCCCAGGTAACACCTAATGCCAGCAAAAACAAAATCCGAAACTTACAGTGGTTGCCAGACCTGGAAATAGGCCAAAAAACGTCAATATTTTGAATTTTTCGGATTTTTGGTCACCCTGACCCCCTGCACATTTTGGGAGAGAAATCCCGAGCGTTTCCCAGCTACTTTGGGTCCTACTAACATGATCTACATAGTGGTTTCCGAGTAACACGCCGATTTTTTTTGTTTGTTGCGCTGTGTTATTTGAATATTTCAACATTAAGTAGTGCATTTTCTGTGTCTTTTTCAATCTCTTATCATTAGATTCTAAGTCAGATTTTTCTAACTACAAAAATTTGCACTAATAGGGCTGAATAATTAGCTGCTGTGGTGGTCCTTGCAAGAGACTTCATTAGGGTGGTGTTGCATAGCACCTAGAGTTTTTCCAGTCATAATTCAGACACTTGCTCAGAGGGAACCATGAGACATGCTGTTGGTAAGGTACTACTTGGACCAAATTGTGACAATTGAATCCTTGAATCTACGAGTAGGCAAATGTCCGTAACCGTGATTTTTTTTGCAACAAAACAACGAAGAACATTGTGAGAGTGATAGTAACAGTTATTTTAAAGTTTTGAACACCTTTCGTCGCTGGATATAAAGGTAGGCTTCCTTGAGTTATGAGCTTAAAACATTCCAAACTTCAACTTGAATCTTATACTATAGTATAACTCGAATTTTTTCCCTGGTCCCATGGAGATTCGACTTACAGAAGTTTTACTGTACGAGTATGTACTTCCCTTTTCGATGTTTTTTTTTTTTTTTGGTATAGTTCTCATATAATGGTATATACCACCACAAATACACCCCATGTCACATTGGGATGGCTGCCATGCTTACTGCACTGTTGAAGTTGTGCCAGCCTTGATATGATCTTTCTTGGATTGTAGGAGGACTGGAAGCTGCAACTGGAGGAAGACTCATTAGAAGAGGACCAAGATGATGATCTCACTCAGGATGAGGATATGAGTGAGGGCAGTGTCGCTGTACTATCCAATGCTTCGAAAGTATTAATCCAAGCTGCAAAAAGTGAGGTAATGTGGGCCTTTTTTTTTTTACAGTAACTGTTGTAGAAGGGGCCATCTTGGTTGGTTGGTTGGTTTGGAAAGGTTACCCAGCTTGTATGGCTCTGTCTGAGTCGAGCCTTGGCAGCCGGGGGTAGGAGAGGAAGGTGTGGTATTGCTAGGTAAGGGTGGGTGAGAAGGGTGGGGGAGAGGAGGGCTGGACCCGGCTGTACTGCAATGCCGGGTCCAACCCAGGGGCGGGGGTGGGATATTCTCCCAAGCACCCCGTCTGACCAAGAAATGCGAGTCAGGTCCGAGGACCGCTCGAGTAGGAGAGTACCGTCGCTGGCGAACCAGCCGGTGGGAGTACATAGAAGAAGGGGCCATCAGTATGAGGGAAAGAGTAGTTTGTTGGCTTCCTCTCACCCCCATATGGCAAATGTAAAGGCTGATCCACCAAGGAAAAGTCATGGTGTACAAATTTTCTGCTTTTTGTTTTCTACTAAGCAGTGAGTATTAGGTTACATGGTTACATGTCGCAGCTGAATGTATTGGAATATTCTTTGTACAGTGTTGGACATAAATCAAGGCATACTGTTAGCGACATTTTCCAAATCGGCAGAAGAAGGAATCTTGCTCGCCCGGCTTGCAGTATCCTTATCTTCAATTCCTTCTTCTGCCGCTTCAGAAAATGTCCCTAGCCACCAGTACCTCGAATGCTGCGGTTAATGTCCAACACTGTACCCGCTTTCATGTTGTGTCCAAAAAAGGCATAAAATCTATATTTTGAAAACTAAGGACTGGGACACATCTGGCCAAAGAAAATTAGGATGTCTGACCTGACCTTGATGAGGCCCATGGACATTTTTAATGGCGAAATTCTTAGATGCCGTCAAATGGGGCTACTTTGTACCAATTTTTTGTTATTTTGGTTAATATCTCCCTTACTAAATATTGCAGTTTCGAACAAACATTATGCACCATTCTTGAACATCTTAGCAACACTTTTGCACTATTGTTTGTGCAATGCAGATTACACTGTACAGAAAATTGCAAAGTTGGACTAAAGAAGACTTTAGTCCAGTATGATGAATCCCTTGGAAAAAGGTCCATGGTTGAATTAAACCCCATTGAGTGTAACATTGGTCCAGATAATGCATAGTCCAAGACATAAAAGGAGATGTGAGGTTCCTCGGATATAATTCAAAACAGCAGTAGGCTACACTTGTCTGAATATGCTGTATTTTTTAATGACATTTCGTCTGAATAATCAATATCAGTACAACTGCTACTGGTATGGTACTACATTGGTAATGGCATGGAGACACTTTTTGAACTCACTGACTGTACCCAGAGAGTCCAGTTTATCATGGCCATAATGTACAAGGAGTCTTGGGGCTTCTTTGATCCAAGAATTTTATGGACCAAAGTAAACCCATCACTTACAACTTTTTTGATTTCTTTCCCCCCACACAATTCATGATAAGAATTATTTCATGGCTTACATAATTATGCGTGGAACGGCAACTAAATGTACTACAAATCCTTGCATGCTAAATGAAGGTGATACCTACACGTGCGGCTGCACCAGTCTTAGCAGCACGGACATCTTGAAAACACGTGCCAAAGTGACTGGTGGAAAGTAACCCTCTGCTGGTGGGTTTACAAACTTCGATGTAATAATAATAATAATAATAATAATAATAATAATAATCCATAGGTAGTGCCTGACCCTTAGGGTATGCGGCACAGACCTTTATTGTAACTTGTAGTACATAGTACAGCGAGACCATATTTTTGAAACGCCCGGGCCCACGGGCAGGATGACAGGAGGGAATGTGCAAGGTGCAGTGCAATATCATTATGTGGCCATTTTTAGTGAACTCCCCTGGGTGTTTTTTTCCTTTTTTTCTTTTTTTAAATATTATTATTAAATGGGTGATAGGCGTACCCCTGGGCGTTTTCTGCCAGACCTTTATTGTGGTGTTTTTACAAGTTGGAGTCCTATTTTTACAATGCCCGGACCCACGGGTAGGATGACAGGAGGGGATGTGCAAGTGCAGTGCCTTGTCTGAGATGTTGTCGTTTTGTGAGCTCCCCCGGGTGGTTTAGTCTGTAGGAAATACCACCTGAGACGAAGGCAGAGGTGACCCTGAACTTTGCACGAGATGTCCCCGGGCTGGGATCGAACCCGGGACCTTTACATCCGTGGGCGCATACGTTACCGCAGCACCACTCCGCCTCCCCTAGTTAGTGTCATTACCTGCCATCTTGTGCATTTTTTAAGTACTTGGTATGTGGTTGGACCAAAGTAGCCCCAGCAGAATCAAAGTAGCCCCATTTGACGGTAAGGAAAAACCTACTTACTATACATGCAAGGAATGGAAAAAATGTAATTTTCGAAATCCCGATTTTGTCATCTCCTGCAACTCAGGTACATAGAAGATGTCCGCATGAAGTACAGTCACTTAGGAATGAGTGAAAGAAGTGCTCCTCCCTATATACTACTATCCGTTTATTTAATATAGAGCCCTGTGTTTGACTCTAAACAACTCCCAGGCAAATTATCCAAAAAAATAATTGTGTGCATCGTTAGAAAGCTTGTTTAAATCCACGTTACACATATGCGAGTTGTTTTCCTATCATCAGTCTCTAATTTTTTATCGTAAAAAGAAGGCGGAAAAGTGTCATTTTTTGACTAGTTGCCGACGTTACACTGCAAAGTGAATTTTTTATGACACTTTCAGGAAGCCAAAAAAATCCACCTGTGAACCCTGGATAGTGACCATCTTTGTCTATCTAATGATATATTTGAAACATTGAGATCGCCATTTCTATAATCATAATTAAGTTAATTGCACACCTGTTATCTTGGCTGTTTTTAATCCGAATAGGGTGTGTAGGGTGTTGGCTACAGAGATGCGTTATCTCCGGGCTGTTTGTGGGGTTACCAAGTTGGCGACAGATGCATTCAGTCCGTTATAACCAAGGTCTTTTATAGTCAAATCACCACTTTTGCAATGAATGCACAAAGTTTTCTGTCTGCCATATGCCTATACTGTAAATCTTTAGCATATCGTAGCTACATGAAACTGTAAAGATAAGGAATTCTTTAACATTGCTAAAAAAAAATGAAATGGGTATTATCTAGTGTGACTGGCTACTCCTGCAGCGATTGTAAATCCCTCCCGACTCTAATCCAAAGGTGTCAAAACTCAACCACCAGATTACAAAAATGCAGCCCAAAACTTACTGCCAATATGAACATTTCCAATAATGGAACAGGGTAAAATACAATTGATTCCTCACTGTAGTCGTGCATGCTCAATCAAGTTTAGTCTCGTGTGCACATTCAGATCTACCTGCAGGAGTGCACATGAACAATTATATATATTTATCACATTTTACCCCTACCCCATTCTTGAAGTAGTTCATGTGGACAGTGTATGTCCATGCACCTTGGCATAGAATAGCCCAATTATAACTGATCCTTTCCTTCAACTATCAAATATGCATAATTGGAAACTGTTTATTTCCTATTTTTCAGGTTCACACTCGGGCTTTGTTACGTAGTCCTTTGGAACATGAACCATGCTCAACTATGTCATACAAGGAGGAAATCCCCAATAATAAGAGGAGCATGCACCGACATGGAAATTTGGAAGGGAAGGGTAACAGTGTTAGGGGTAGAGGAGGCATCGCTAAAATTATGGAAAAAAACTGGGTGGCAAAGAGTCAACCTGCTAGAAAATCCTTACGCACTGAAGAAAGGCCAAGAGTTCCAATGCAAAAGCATAGAAAAAAAGGGACGAAGGAAAAGTGCAAATTTTGCTCATATGAATGCGAGAGGAAGGGTACTATGATAGAACATATGATGATTCATACTGGAGAGAAGCCATTTGTATGTACTACATGTAATAAGGCATTCAGAAGAAAGTCTCATTTGCATGTACACCTCAGTTCTGTTCATGCACAAAAGAAACCATACAGCTGTAAACAATGTGGTAAGAAGTTCAGTCAGAAAACACATGTAAATGTACATGTCATTTCCGTTCATGCTGGAAAAACACCACACATTTGTAGCGAATGTGGGAAAGGTTATAGTCAGATGATTCATTTGAAAATTCACATGAGATCTCATACAGGGGAAAAACCCTATCATTGTAATGTATGTGGAAAAACGTTTTCTTCTAAATATGCAATGGAGACACATGAGAAACTTCACAGTGGGGAAAAGCCATTTCACTGCAAGGTGTGTGGAAAAAAGTTTAGTCAAAAGCCCTACATGAACAGACATTACAAAAGGCACACTGGGGAGCTCTATGACTGCAAAATTTGTGGGAAAAAGTTCTTCTTCAGATCCAGCCTGAACAGGCATGCCATAAAGCACACAGGGTAAATCGCCACAACTGCAAAATTTGTGGGGGGAAATGCTTACAGAGCCAGCTTGAAAAAACATGCCAGACAGCACAAAGGAGAGCCATATGACTGAAGTCTATGTACACAATTGAATCATGGAAATTAAAACGATGTTGCATTTTCAAGATAAACGAAGCTCGACCTTATTGAACGAAACCTATAATAACGAAAATACGCATTGCACATGCGTGATATTGGTATCCACAGAATGATTTGGCGAAACTGTCGACATAGGCCTTACTAATTCATGGTTTTTTGGGGGGAAAAGTGCTATCAATATATTTCATAAAATACACACCCATTCAAATCTCCCACATTCACCTAAGCTCATGTGACCTTGAACCCCCCAAAAAATTCGCCCCGGCGGGCCTCCCTGCCCTTTACGGTTTATGCCCCCCCCCCCCCCCCCCC
>KZ538260.1:26929-90596 GCA_000934665.2 Catajapyx aquilonaris
GGGGTGGGGGGGGGGGGGATGTTTCCAAACTGCCCCTTGCCATGGAGTCGTCGTTCAACTCAAGGGGGTCAGACCACCTGGTATGTCGACAGTTTCGCCAAGTCTTTCCCTGGATACCAATATCCATCATGTGCGATCCGTATTTTCATTATTATTTATAGGCTTCGTTCAATAAGGTCGAGTTTCATGTATCTTGAAAATGCAACATAGCGCCGTTTTGATTACCACGATTCAATTATGCTCTGATGACTTGTATGAGAATCCAGGAGTATTAACTTGGGAGGAAAAAAATTGTAAAAGACTGTAATTGAAGCGATGAGTGCATAAACCCCATAAGTCCATGGAAGTAAATTTTTCAGGAGAGACATAAAACGACCTACGTTCACGATGCTGCTGTTGTATAGAATAGAATATATATATTTTTAGGTAACACACATGCAAAGGCAATACTTTCGTCCTGGTTTAAACAAATTAAGTGACAATGGGTGTCTGAATGGTTTTGTTAAAAGTCCTGGACTTATGGGGTTTCTGCACTCATCACCCTTGACGGGATAAATGAAGACCAAAATGCTATACTATTTTATTATCTTGGGCTTTATTTCCATTACAAAATGACAACCTTTACTCCGAGTCCCACAATTCAGTTCCATCTGACCCCTTCTCATCTTCAGTTTCATCACTTTTCATTTTTGAAGATTAGGGAGCTGACCCAGCCTTGTGGCCCTAGAGCCACTTAAGGTAGTGTAAGGTGGTCGTACTGGTTATGGCCATGTTCCTGATATGTCCACCCCGCTATTGTGAGTTAACTAACAAAGAAAGTTGTGTGCAAAATTGACATTGCAATTTCTTTCAAAAGAAAAACCATATGAAATGATTCAAGAGAAGAGCACAAGACAAAATTGAGATTGTTAAAACAAATTACTGTTCGCAATTGAGACAAATAAAAATATAATACTTGATGTGGCCATAGTGCACTTGATCATTTCCCATCCACCCAGGTTGAGCCATATGGCCTCAGTTGCCTGGTTTGTGTTTTTCGTGTGACCTCATCTTGTTTTTCTCATGTACGTCTCCTTTGTTTTATGCATGTTTTTCAAAGACATTTTTCATGAAAGCCATTGTACTCTATTCAGTTTTTAATGCTCTTTCGATTGGTGTTGTTGTGGATGGCGTATGTTTTACGAGTAACTCGTTGTTATTCATAATCAAACTAGTTTCGTAAAAGCTGACCTGCTCCTGATATGGCCACATCAAGTGCACTATGACCACATCAAGTATTATATTTTTATTTGTCTCAATTGCGAACAGTAATTTGTTTTAACAATCTCAGTTTTGTCTTGTGCTCTTCTCTTGAATCATTTCAAATGGTTTTTCTTTTGAAAGAAATTGCAATGTCAATTTTGCACACAACTTAATTTTTAATGTCAATTCCTGCTTTTAATCCACTTTTGCATAACAAAAAGGATCATTTCGTATCATGTTTATTGATTTCACACCAAAACTATTTAATTTCAGCAGAACTTCTCTATGAAACTGGGAAAAAAATCACGATTTGTAGAACGTGGAACAAGGGTGGCCATATCATGCGCACATGTTCCTGATATGGCCACTGGGTTCAGTGGGGCTTAACGTCGGCCTATTTCTGCCTCTAAGGCTCAACACCGACGCCAGGGGGTGGTCCTCCTCCTGGAAATTTGGCCACTCTGGGGATCTTTAACGTGCACTCGCGCGATGTCACAATAAGCACACGGGACTGACGGCTTTACTTCCCCTCCAAAAGAAGGCGCATTCTCACTTTTCTACCACCCAGAGAAAAGTCACCGACCTCGGCCGGGTTCGAACCCACAACCTTGGGACCAGAGGCGAGCGCGCTAACCACTAGTCCACCAAGGCCGGCTGTGTCGACTTTTGGAATTCGTTTTTTATGGACCAGTAAAACTATTTTCATGGGGAATTAAATTTATTTTTATGACAGTCCATTAACCTGGGAACAATTTCAAAAAAAAACAAAAAAAACATGTTTTGATTTTTTTTTTCAAAAAGGCAGCTAGAAAAATTCTCAAACCTTAGCATGGCCATAACCAGTACGACCACCTTACTAGTGATCGCCATATTAAGGGGAGGATAAAGAGAATTTGGGAGTGAAGTTCTCGCTAACTAACAACAGCAGAACCGATTTTTTTTTTTGTGTGTGTGTAAGTGTAACTGACCTTTCTCTTATACATACACACTGTACTTTTCCCATATTCTTAACGTAGTATTATAAAAAGTCATTTGCATTCGGGAGTAATTTACGCAGACGTAAAATTTTAAATTATGTCGTAACAAGCATTCAAAAATGCGGAAAAATGAGGTGCTCCGGACCAACAAAGCCGATTTTTATAATTACCTATAACCTTTCGGCAAATAATAATTTTGTCAAAATTTGACTGATTTGAGAACTACTAGAAGTTGGGGGAACCCTAATTTTCACGGTTTTTATTGTGCCTAGAGGGAATGGTCAACCGCAAACGCGACCTTTTGTGCAGGGAGGGTGGGATCCACTGTCTGAGGCTGCACCATTAGTGTGTGGACTGACTGGACTCATCCTACTACGTGAAATAAAGGGACGTCCAAAGACACCCCACATAGTGGGGTGGCTCCGGACAGCAAAGATGATTTATTTTTGCATCAAAAAAACAACTTTTATGTGAATGACTTTATGGTCTTCAATAAAGGACATTTCCTACTGTTAATTTATTCAGAATTCTCCATCAATATGTCTTCTTGGGACAGCTGAGAAACTGCCAAAAAGCGTCCGGTACCATACGTGGTAGCCAGCTATAATACGTAAATAATAAATAAAATATTTTCTTGCTGTCCCACTCCTGCGATCCTTTCAAACTACTATATAAAACCATCCAGTTAACTTTCACTCTACATATGTTACTCCTGCTAACTTTTTATAAGTGTAAGGATTGTGACTGGATCCGATGATCCGATTGATGAACCAAGACAAGTCACAACTTGTAGCGTATACAGTATATAGCTCGAGCATGGTTTCTTTTTGGCTTACCATGCTTCTCAACTATCCCACATAACGGGGGGAGGGGGGACACGGAACCACATTCACCACTCACTGGTTGTGAATGCCTGTGGACTCGAATGGAAAGTGAAAGAATGTACAGTGTTAAGGTCAAGGTCAAATAAGTGCAGTATTGTCGACTCTGCAGGACAGCAGAAAATGGCGTTCGCTCGATTTAAGTGATGGGTGAGAGGACTGGGATTATAATTTTACAGTATAGTATAGTATACAGTATAGAAGCCTTCATTATAGAAAATGCGTGTTCAATAATTCAATATTATTCTGACAAGGGAAAACGAAACGGTCGTTCGAGTTGCTCGGTCACACTTAACTCCATTGAGAGGCTTATACGTATATATGACGATCCAAAATACTTGTCCGATGTCTGTTTCGAATATTTTGCACTAAGCTGCTTATTATTGAGCAGTTACTATGGCAATTTATTTTAGTGGTTGTCAAATGTATTAGCTACTACTGTTAGTTTGTGTAAACCCATCGATTTTAAAGACTGCATAAGGGGTCTGGGCCACAAAAATTTGTTATAATTATTATATCATTGACTTTCGATACAAATGGTTCCAGTGGACTATTCCAATTTGGAAATTCATTACAATTCAAAGGTGGAATAGAGAGCCTCAATTTGGCAAAATCAGCTGATTATATTCAGTTCGATGAAAAACATCAGAGGTCCATTTCCACAACCTCAGGAAGTGTTTGTTTTTTTTGTTTTTTGTTTTTTTGCTTAGAAAGAGTGAGAGAAAATGGCTAAATATTCGACACATTTGCATGGCCCTCTGGTTTTTGTTTCTCTGCTCACAAATGGAGGTTCATTCCAGAAAGAAAGCAAGAGTAAGGTACAGTACAGTAGTCTATACTGTACAGTGTAGTACCTGATGAAGCCGCCTAATAAAAAGCATTTTCCACCAATCAATGTCAACCCTGCTAATTTCCTTCATAATTCTCAATCTTCGACCCGCAGGACCGTTGTAGGGTTGCTGAGCTGCGATGTAATAGTCCACGATGGCGTAACTTTAAAAGCTTTAAAAACTGAAGGTAGGCGTGAATTTAATAGGCGTGAATTTAAGCTTGGCGGGTTGATAATGACATATGGACAGTTGGACCCCACCATCATCATAATTATCTTTCGCTGTAGACAGAGGAAAAGAATGCGATAGTAGGGCTGAAATAATGAAAAAGGCAACTCTCCATTCACTTGGCCCGCGTGGCAGCCGACATCACCATCAGAATCTCCTTTCGTTATTCTCACTTACCGTCATGTACTGTATTAAAAGCCAATTACACGTGTACTTTCTTAAGCTCCTGTCAATTATTACAATGACTTAGCAGAAGCTGTTGCAACTCTTAGCTTTATTTTTGCTACTTGGTCAGCTCATATAGTCACGTTTTTATTGCCCCATCTATTGTTCTTCTCGCTCGGTTCCCAGGCCATAGCGTGCTTAATGATGTGAATGTTCTGCAACATACAAGGCGACGCTAATGGAAATATCACTCCCTTCCCATTTGTAAACACGTCATAGTGTATTATTATTATTATTATTATTATTATTATTATTATTATTATTATTATTATTATTATTATTATTATTATTACAGTAAAACTTCTATAAGTCGAATCTCCATGGGACCGGGGAAAAACTTCGAGTTAGAGAAGTTTGGCTTTTTTGAAGCACATAACTCCATAAGGAAGCCTACCTATATATCCAGCGACGAAAGGTGTTCAAAACTTATTAAAAATAACTGTCACTATCACACTTACAATGTTCCTCATTGGTTTGTTGTACAAAAAAATTCTTCGTTATGGACATTTGCGTACTCTTAGATTTAAGGATTCAATTGTCACAATCGAGTCAAACACTTCTTTCGGTACGTCTGGTAGACGGAGATCAGGAAATGAACCTTTCTATACATGTGGCCTACTCTCGACCCTTCGCCTGGGAAATTAGAAGATATTCCGTACTCGCCAACATGAACTTCGACTTTAGGGAGACTGAAAATGCATTGATATCCCATCCTGAGGCCCCGCCTGCACTTCGAGTTATAGAAATGTATTCGAGTTAGGGAAGTTTATTCCCTATTATTTTACATTGTGACAATAATAGCTTGATTAAGCCAAACTCTTTAATAACCAAAATATTAAGGGCCACTTTCGGCAACGTATATTGAAGGGACACTCCACTCAAGACAAGTTGGTCTCTAAAAATCGTCCCAAAAATAAGATTTCCGACGGTGCAGTCCGTTTTTCTCTCACCCGAACGGTAACCCCAGGGCGAGAGGTCAGATTCGTAAAATAATAATCTCCCGCTCAGCGAGTGGCGACGCGACGCCTGGTGGCAACAAAACCCCTTCTGGCGGCCAGACGGCGAACCACACGCCGGGATGGGGCTCAAACGCTATTTTCTAGCGGCTACAAGTAACAGCTAATGACACGTCCCTCGCCTAGGCCAGTGCGTGCTACACGTAATTTTTTAACAACAAAATGACTAAGGCTGTAGCCTGGCATACACCAACAGTGCTTAAGATTGTAAATTGTTATTGAAACAGAGCCATTAGCAATCTTCTGGGCCCCAACGCATATTAGTTGCTATTTTCAAACGCGTCGCGGTTATTCCATGACGGTGCAGTCCAGTGAATCTGTTCCGGGACTGAATATCGTGGAAAAAGAGAGTGCGCGACCTGATACGGAGGCTAACGAGGTTTGAGGTTTGGTTAGTAGTCAGAAGCCTAGCTCGGACGGGGGGAAATAGTGCGATATGCTGAGCATCCTTAATTCGCGCCATCCCCGCGTCTACTAGTTCTCCCTGTTCCGCCCTCATCTGGTGGCGTCGCCACCTGCGCCGAGCGCGATTTTCGAACGACGCACTTCCAGCTTTCGTCCTGGTCTTACCGTTAGTCTCTCAGAAAAACTGCTTATACCCTCGGAATCAGGATTTTTTGCCCGATTTTTAGAGCCCAACTTGTATTTTCAGTGTAGTATCCCTTTAAGAAAATCTCTCCCTACATATTATAATATCTCCTCTTATTATTGTCTTAACACAATTGGACGTCAGACACAATTATTATTTCATCAAGCTAACCTTAATTAAGCATTATTTGCAACACACACACTAAGTGTTTCGGCATATGCATATCGTGAGATAATAATTTTTCCTTAGATAAAAGAAGTGAGCATGAAAACTACCGAAGTAAAATGCACGAAGGAGGATCTTTCCATGTTAAAAATTACTGTTTTCCTGATTTCCCTGGAATAAAGACCTTCAGATAATACCAAAAATTTATTATTTGACAAAACAAATAATCGACTCTTTATTTTGCTAAGTAAAAAAGGTTCTCCAGACATTGTTATGATTATGGTGTTCTGAAAACGATAAAATTTTCCGATTCCAAAATACATCTGCTTCTGCTTTTAATGACTTGGGTTGCAAATAGGAATATCTTTTGACTAATATATCCCCATGAGCATGAAAACAATCTAGGAAAACTGCGAAGAGCTCTAACGCCGTCGGATGAAGTTTTCTGAGGTAACGACTTGTAAATTTGTAAATTTGTAATGATTGAATTATGCTATTCAACGTTTTCAATCATAATAATCATTTTATAAAAAGTTCTATTCAGTCATGTTGCCAGCCGTCTGTATGGCCCCAAAACGAATTTTAAGTGTGTAACATTCACTTATTTGTGCCAATTCCCCGATATAAAAACACTTCTTGTTGACACAAGTTATGATCAGTAAAATGAATGCGAGTGAAGTGCGAGTAATGGTATGTAATGTGATTCGGGCTCGCTTTGAAAGCATTAATCATCACACCGTTACTCTCCCTTTCTTGAACGTACACGTACAGGACAGGAAGGGCAAGGACTATGGGAACCAGAGTGGGCATTTAATAAATTCACAAGGATACCTTGGTGCCCATACTTTCTTTCCGGGAAGCATCTTAGCTTCCGAGGATTGAGGATATGGTCTTTCGTGACGAAATTGGTCTACCGGTCACGAAATTGCGCAATGGAAAGGAAAAGGAAAATCGGTAAAGAATACTATCCTTCAGTCTAGTCACAGGAAGATCGTTTTTTATTCCTGTCACATGCCTTTGTACTGTACAGAAGTTACAATACGATATACATTCAAGCACACTGCATCAATGTTGCAAGTTCGTAACATTGTTAGAAAAGACATTTCTGGCAACAAAATCACTTAAGAAAGTGCAGTAACCAATGGAAGATTTTGGCCATTGCTTCTTGTTGAAGGCACTTGTGATATTACAGTATTTACACAGTGGAGAAAATAGGCGGGGGAGGCTATAAACTGCACTAAGCAATTTATTATTTATAAAATTGGTATCTTTTAGGGCCAGCCTATGCCAGAAGGACAAGAAATCTGTACAGAGATCAGAGCGCGCCTCTTTTAAATCCACCGAGACTTACAGCAGCCTCCTAACACATGCCCGCGGGGGCATCTCATACGCTCAAGACTGGTTTAGTAAGAAGCATTTCATTTCTTATATCCGCCCCCGGTCTTGTGACCGAAACCACCCTGAGATCCGCTGTATCCACCCTGAGATCCACCGTGGCCGCCGCTGCTATACCCACCCTGGCCTCCGCTGCTGTATCCTCCCTGACCACCGCTGCTGTACCCTCCCTGGGACCCGCTAAACCCTCCCTTACCCGAACCAAAGCTGCCACCTCCGCTATACCCACCCTGACCACCGCCAAATCCACCCTTATTGGAGCCAAAGCTGCCACCTCCACTAGACCCTCCTTGTCCACCGCTGTAACCACCTTGTCCGCCGCTGTACCCACCCTGACCGCCGCTGTATCCGCCTTGACCGCCGCTGTATCCGCCCTGACCGCCGCTGTACCCTCCCTGCTGTCCGCCACCATATCCTCCGCTTCCCTGACCTCCACCGTAGCCTCCATCTGGGATCTTGGCCTCTCCCTCGTAGCTGACCTCGGCATTGAACCCGCTCTGCCAGTCAGCAGTGTATCGGACGATCTGTGTGCGACCATCAGGTAGCAGCACGCGGTACTCTCCGTTGGTTGTCTTGCCGTCGCTGTTTTCACGACGGGAGAAGTCATTGCCATAGTAGTCCCTCACGGCGTAGTCGAAGTTGTATGGTTTAGGTTCCTCCTGCTGAAGAAGGACAGTCGAGAAAGAGTGCGAATTGTAAGCGGGCAAGAGGTCATGACACCTCATGCGATTTGGTAAATGGCGGGAAAAGTGTGTAGAGGGTTCACAGCATTGGATTAATGTGTTGTGATCAGACAATCACAGGCAACCAGTTGGTGAAGAGTAACATCTTTAAAAACACTCTCTCTTTCTTCCTCATTAGTCTGTGAATGGAACAATACGTGGTTCCCTTGAGAAGAAGGACTTGGTCACGGACAGCCAAATATCCATTAACAAAAGTGTACGTCAACAGCACTGTGCCTGGAAATTAGTCAAATACTTTATATCATGCCTGAAGAAAATGGCACATGCTTTGTAACCAACAGCGATTTTGAGTCACCATCAAAAAACTTCTGGGTACCAGCTTATTTTTGCAACGTTATTTTCTAATTGCGCATATACAGTGTAATTAGGCATGCTTGCAGAACCTTGAAAACAGCAATGCATATGTGAACAGCGTCGTATGTATGTGAAAGAAGGAAAGCATCTCACCTGGAACGAACTGTAACCATAAAGGAAACGGGGAAAAGGGTAAAGAAGACTGGTATTGTCTGATTTGAAACAATAACCTTGAATGTTCCAGTCTATCGGATTCAAGCTCTCAAAACCCGTCACACCCCTGCTGGGAATCGAACCCAGGTTCATACTCAAAAAATGAGCGTGTTCTGCCACTGAACTACAGGGGCTGTTGGGCAGAGTAGCTATAGTTACTGGACCTGTATCATCTTGATCGAACCATGCAAATTACCCTAAATTAGCGGATAAGTAGTCTCTACCTGCTGGTTGTATCCACCACCTCCATGACCACCACTCTGGCCACCGCCGCTGTAGCCTCCGCCTTGACCACCGCCATAGCCTCCGCTCTGGCTACCGCCGCTATAGCCTCCGCTCTGGCCACCGCCGCTATAGCCGCCGGTATTACCACCTCCATAGCTTCCGCCAAATCCTCCACTGCCGGATCCACCACCAAATCCACCTTTGTTGCCTCCGCTATAGCCACCTCCAAATCCACCTCCTTTGCCAAATCCGGACTGCTGCGGTGCTCCGTAGTTAGAGGACGGGGCTCCGTAACTGGACGACGGGCTGAATCCTCCACCTGTAGGTGCTCCGTATTGGGGACTAGGCGGCGGTTCCGCCAAAGCCGTAAGGCAAAGGCACAGCACAAGACCAAACTGGAAAATATACAAAGTGGAAGTCACCACCGACCAAGGCACCAACACCATGTATTCACCTTGAGGAGTCCCATGGCGTGTATGTAGGCAGGTGTATGTGTGCACTAAGCAGATGGTAGGCAAGGAGTGACATCGAAAGCTCGCCGTTCGCCCTCTTATATACCTGACCGAGGTGAGAATGGAAAGGGACAAAAAAAAAATGCTCAGGAAGATCACCTCTTTTCATAACGTGGGAGTAGCCGTCCAGAGCAATGAGAATGGTCAATGAATAAAGCGTGGCTAAAATGAAGGTGAAGGGGGAGGGTTATGGAGTTGATGAGGGGGGTGAGGGGGGGGGGGTTGTCCACTGGCGGGGGGTGTAAAGGTAGGTTTAGTAGGACGCTTCTCTTGGCCATTGTTAGGTGGATGAGAGTGCAGAAGCCGTGAAGGGGAGGCAGCAGGCGGGTTAGGAAGAAATCGAAAGTGGGCTTGCGCAACCGGGCAATTAGAGGATGGTGTCCATGTCAGGAAGGAAATAAAGTGCGTATTGCTCGAGAGATTGTTTTTTTAACGTGATTAAAGAGTGACCTTACGACACGAGCGATGATTCCTTCCTGCTGGCCTTATCGTTAGTTCCTGCCTATTATATTATTGATTCATCAGCTCATTCGTATAAAAAATAGACAAGGAGCGCGATTAAGGGCAATAAAAAAACAACGTGCTTATTACGATGCCCTAGCTATGCTTTATATTTGCATCAGAATTCTACCTGTCATCTGTCTTCCAAAATTGCTATTCATGTACCCGTCAGTGTAACACCGTGTAATGTATGTTTATTTTGCAAAACAGACACGTTGCGCTACTGGAATAAGTTTCTCACGCGGTTTTTTTTGCTGGAAATTAACCATAGCTGGCATCATTAAGGTATATTAAAGATGTGCTCCTTCTCAGGTTGGCAATTATCCAGTCAGATTGCATAACGCTACTGGTGGAACAATATACCTAACCAGTTTGGGTGAAATCAGCACGTAATGTCCTGGGATATGGCAAATGATCTGCACGATAGTTCATCTGACTTTTTATAGACCACATTTTGCAACCATACTACAGCCTTGGTATTCCTTTTTTTTTTTACTAACCCCCCCGTGACAGGTATCATAATTTTATTGCCTTTGCCCGCATTTCGTGACCCACACCAACTGAACTCTGCACTCAATTTTATTGAGAACAAATCACTCCTGATAGACTACTCAACAGAGCAGAGTTGAGTAGGCCAAATAAAAGTTTTTTCTTACCATTTACCAAATTCAATATTCGCACAAAAATCTAGAGTATCATTTTGGCAGATGGCGGAATGATATTGAGGGAGACAATATATGGTCGGTCGTCATGTAGATCCTCCGCCCTTAGGCTTCACGATCAGGCCTTGTGTGGGCTTTCCCTGGTCTACATTTACCCCCCACCCCCACGTCCTTCATGCTCTACCCAGAAAAATGGCCACCTCACGATGTTCTGGTGAGGTAACCGTGTGAAGGCACTTTTTTCGGCATGTTTTGGTAGGTTCTTGCACGTCTTCCCCCCTCCTCCATATATAGGAATGGCCCAACTACATCCCAAATATGACTCTTGTTTCATACTCATTACCTGCTGGAAAATCACGGTGTTACGCACTCGATCCATTTGTTGCGACTCTAATTTGTATGGGATTTAGTGCTTATTCACGGTGGGCGAGATGAATTTGATAAGCACAAATGATGGCACTTTTTTTGTCGCCTCTTGGCCTTGTGATTGCGAAACTGGGTGACAGACTTCAAAATGATAAAAAAATAAAGGTGCGTTTCCCCCAGGAGATCAAGTCAGCTGGACAAAAAGATTACTGTCGTGATGGGAAGTAATGATCCAGCTCTTTCTAGCTGACCCAATCACGACGTTTAGTGCCTTTGTCATTCCAAGGAAACTTCCCCGTTGACGGAGCCGTCCAGTCGCATTGTTTACCGGCTATTCTCTATCCGTGAAAGGTTTGAGTTATTTTTTTTTTTCGTACAATTTTTTTGAACACTATCCCCAAGGTTCAAGCAGATGGTGATGTGTCGGAAATTAAGAGTGGGAAAATAGAGTTTCACTTTAAAGTCAGATTCGTGATTATTAAGCACAATTAACGAGAGATAGGTGTATTTCTTTTCACTTTCACTCTGCTGGAGAAACTTGGGATGCGCGGGTTTTTTCTCTGGTAATTAAAATTACTAACTAGGTTCTCACAGTTGGTGAAGAGGGTTGAGGACCTTGACCCATGATTTATTTTTGTTTTTGCCTTTGTTACGGAGTGGTGAGCGTTTCAGATGGCTGCACCAAAGATATCACGATATCAGACGTGGGTTTTATTTATTTTTTAACATCACCTGTATGGTCTGTAGCTTCGAAATCTAACGTTGTATTCCAGCTGCTGTAACTTTCATATATTTCATTTAATGATAATTCTTAACATATACCACGCATTAGAAGCTACAAATAAATTAATAGCAACGTATTGGTAACATTAATTCCTCAGTTTTAAGGCAAATCAAGTACTGGAATGACATAAACAACGACCAGTCATAATAATAATAATAATAATAATAATAATAATAATAATAATAATAATAATAATAATAATAATAATAATACATTTTTCTGCGAGAAGAAACCTACAGGTTCACTCGTATGGAATTACAAGTTGCATAAGCATAATGGAACAACATAATTCATGGAAAATGTTAAAACACTGATGCTTGAGCTGCTCTCTTCTCTATCCTTAATATTGAAGAAGTTGAGCGTAGAAAAGTATGGGCATTCTCAAAATAATTGAGAGAAACATGTGGCTCCTGTGCAATGCACCAGTGTCTATTTCCTACATTTTCAACTGCCTTCTATTTTTTTTAGAGATAATAACCTATATCATATTTTGATGGATTTCATACTTTTCTATATTCAGAATGTGGCAAAATCACAAAATCAACACCTTTAGGTAAAATATTTTTGCTTTCTTTTTTTTTGCATCTACTCACAGCCTCAAGAAAACTACAAGGTCATCCAAAAATACCGACTAATATGGCAATTTTTGCACTATGCTTATTTTAGCTGTTACATTTTCATGATTAATTTAAATGGTTATCAAAAGTACTCTGCTACATCTTTTTTAACGCCTGCAAGGTGGTCTGGCCTGCACAAAGTGGGTTATGTCATAGACATCAGAATGATGCCAATTGTTCAAACGGCCCATTCCTAAAGGGAAAAACTGCAGTTCAGACCATGACTGAATCATTCACATATTTTTTTTTAAATGATTCTACAGAGCAAAAAATTTCAGATAACTGGATCTGATAATGTGCACTTACACCTCAGCATTGCCTTTGTTTCCGAGAGGATTCCATTTTCGAATCTGAGGCCACACTTTGGTGAAATTTTCGGCTTTCTGCCCTCAATTCGCAAGCACTGCATTGCGAACGGAAGTGAGTTTTTCTGATACAAGTGTTTCGAGTTTTCTCTTGGCCATGTGGTTGTCTCAAATTCGGGAAGAACTATAAAATACTGCATTGTTCTAATTCGAAGATGCACAGGGGGGAAAAAAAACCCGCCTTATACCTGCATACTCCGGCCTTACACTAGAGTGCCCATATAATGCCGACCTGGTAAGCGACTTCTAAAAACTGGTTCAGAGATTATTCGGTATGCACGTTTGTGAAGTAATACGATAGCATTCTTTGAGCAAATATGAGTCACACAATCAGAAAGACGTGAAATGCAGACCATTATACCTGAATACCTAGCTTTTCTACAATACTGCGTGGCATGGACATTGTAATTTAGAAAGGGCGTGAACAGATGAAAAGGGATAATAAAAGGCGAAAAGTTTCGACCCCGGGTCTCTGCAATTTTGAGACAATTGTTCTCATCATCCTGCCGCGGGAAGAACAAAATGCTATAGGCGTTCTCACAGAGATTTTATCAAAAATGCGTATTAAGTTATCTCTATTGTGCACTTATCATCACACCCCCATTGTTATTCTCCTTGCAATTCCTAAAATACAATGGCCCAAAATAGACGGAAATTGTTATTATTTTTGTCAACTGCACAAAAGGATGCGGCAATCATAAGTGGCATCACCACTAATACTCTTATTGCAGAACTGTTAATTAAATAACCGTATATATTTATGTAGGCCACGACAAATTCACTGCACAACGCTTCTTTTATAAACAAATAATACCGGAGAGCGAATATTTAGAAACGCTGCCGTATTGGTAAATAAGGACAACGTGCTTTTAATCTGTGTGCTCTTAGGCAAACAATCGTCTTCCTCTCCTGCCTTCGAAATCGTGCCGGGAAAATAATAGAGCTACCGTAATTTATCGGGTTAATGATTACAATGGGACACGATTCGTTGGACTGCTTCAAATAAAGTTTCTAACCCCCGAGTGTATTACGTAGCTTGGAAGGTGGCCGTTTGCTAGGCGTGCTTTTCGGAGCAATGCGGCTTTGTATACAGCGGGTATAAGTTATTGCGCCCTTGACGAATTTCATAAGCAGCCACGCTTTCACACCCTCCATATTATCTTCGGATGTGATATAGTGCTAATTGCGATACCCACTCTTCCGGTTGTTTCGGAGGAAATCGTTCATTTTCGCACGTTGCCTTTCGCTTCTTGGCTGATGTTCCACCCTTCCCATACCCCATCCTCAACCCCCCAGGGACACTAGAATCGGAATCATGAATCAAGGTTTCCGCTTGCTCAAAGAGTATCCTCCTGTTTTTTTAAGGTAAAAACGACACTCTTCAAAAGTTTCATCACTCCTTAGAAAGTTAGGTATCCTCATTGGTCTCCTCCCAGCAGGTTTTGTAACGAAAACTAGTACCTGCGGATGTACTGGTAGAGAAAGGGGCAATCATAATACTGGCTGCTACACCTAATTAGGACTAACACCTTCGCAAATGTTGCTTTGGTATCGCTCTAACCTCCTCACCCTCCGGATTATACTTGTAAAAAATGGAGTGTCCTGGAATTTGGGTTGAATAACAAGGCTGCCATTTAAAACGATGGCAACCAGATTAATGGCAAGGTATTCCTTTTATGGCATGCAACCTGGAAAGCTACAGAACAAATACGGCATGTGCCATATGGCGGCGATTTCCCTGTAATAGTCTAAATGTGTGGAGGAAGTTGGGACGAATTTTGATAAGGAAGGAGACAAGAGGGGGGAGGGGGGTACTTTCACCGTCATAGTGAAGTAGGTATCGGACATGAGGATACATCCCAGGAAGCTGAGCTGGTATGGGGTTCCCATGTCTCCTTGGACCATTCACTATATTGCGGCAGTGGAAATGAATTACAGGAAGCGTCTACAGCGCCTCACAATTAATCGTGTCGGTCGCTGTGGTGGCACAATAATATGCAATTCGAAGGCTGGTCATTCATGCTGGTGCACCTGCAATAAAACGGCAGAAGAATAGTGCGGAACTGCTTTAAGGAAAGCAAAATATTATGTTGCGTCCTTAATTAAGAGTGTCACTTTTGTGATAGGTAGGTCATGACATCGATGTCAGAAAAATGTATAGATCTTCTGCCCGTCCGTCTGTCTTTGTTATGTCCTAACGGGAGTGTAAAGCATTAGCCTGAATAACTAATATCTGAAACAATATTAAGAGTAATTATTTCTTGCTATGTTCTACTTTAGGTTGCAACGGTACTAATCAGGGCGTTGATATTACTGTCATGGACTACTTTCGTTAGCCCTACGGATTTAATCTGTTTTTAAATGCACGCTGAGTCTAGTAATGAACTTTATTGACTGTTAGGATAGCGGTTTTTATTCACTGGACTATTTTGGCACAATACTTTATTTTGAGGTTGTACAGTGCTTCTCCATATGGTTTTTAAAATCAACCTTGGTAACACTATGGGTAGGAAACGGGTAAACAATGGGCATAGAAAAATATTCAATATCACTAGAATTGTCATTTTGCCCTGGAAAGGCGACCATATCCTTGGTCAATTTTCACACGGAACTCAGCCCTTTCCTTTAGGTAGGGGAAAGATGAAACCTGAGATTAAAGCGGCTAAATTACAAAGTACACACCAAGACAGGGGCGTGACAACCATCTTTAGGAATCAACATTAGTGGAATTCTTATTTTGATTGATGCGTTCTCTCGCTACAGGCCTGACTCGTCGTTTCTCACTTTTGCCGGCCGATTTATTCTCACTTTTGCTGACCGATTTATCCTCACTTTTGTTGGCCGATTTATCCTCACTTTTGCTAGCCGATTTATCCTCACTTTTTCCGGTCGACTTATCCTCGCTTGTGCCGGACGATTTATCCTGGCTTTTGCCGACCGATTTATTTTCTTTCAACAGCTCTGTGGTTTGGTGATGGGGCACTTTGTCTGTTTCAATGGCATGGGTGGGAGGTTGCACGAATTCACCCTTCTTGTCATCTTTGGTCACACGAGGAGCAGTCACGCTGCTGTCTGCTGCGGCTTTGGTATCACTTTCCGTCTTTTTCTTGGGCTTCTTCTTCCGTAAGTTTGTGGATGAGTAGGCCTTAAATCCGATGCTCTTGACCTGGGTGAAGCTCGAGTCCGCATCCGACTTTCCGATGCCGTCACCACCGTAATCGTACAAACTGTCTAAGGAGTGCCCGCCGAGGCCTAATTTCTCTCCGTAATCATACTGTTGGTTGTCGTGCGTCTGGCCGTCATTATAATTATGCGCAGAATGGTCCTGGGCTTGCCCAGAATAGTGGCTGACGTCAGGTTGATCCTGCTGGTGGGTGTTAGTCACGTCGCTTTGGTGACTGTAGTGCTGCTGATTCTTGGACACGTCACTGTGGCTGACGTAATTCTGGGTGTGTGTTATACCACCTTGGTCTTCATGCTGGCTATTGTAATCTGCGTTGCCTTCGCCGGAGTAATGCTTACCGTCATTCCCTTGATCGACGTAATGGTACTTGTCGTCGTATTGTTGTTGGTAGTGGCCAGTGTTGCCATCTTGTTGGTTGTAAGAGTGATGGTCACCATTTGTGTCTGCCTGATGATGGCCGTATGAATAGTTGGTATGGTCTTGCACGTCCGATTGATGGTCATCGTGAGATTGGCCAGTGTACGATTGGAGGTTTTGCTCATGGACGTTGTTCTGGTCGTTGTATGACTTGTGGTCTTCTTGTGTGTGATCGTCCTGCGGGAAGTAGGCGATACCTTGGTTCAGTTCGTCCAGAAGCTCGTATCCGTTCAAGGAACCATAGCCATTTCCTTTTCCGGAGTCCTGTCCAGCTCCTTTTCCGGTGTCCGGTGAGCTGTAGCCAGTTCCTTTTCCGGTGTCCGGTGAGCTGTAGCCAGTTCCTTTTCCAGTGTCCGGTGAGCTGTAGCCAGTTCCTTTTTCAGATGTGTAACCCGCATCCTTTCCGGAGGTCAGAGAGCCATAACTAGACCCTTTTCCGGAGGTAAAAGAACTGTAACCAGAACCCTTTCCACTACTTATGGAGCTATAACCAGCTCCTTTGCCTGTAGAACTAAAGCCTGTTCCTTTTCCAGAGCTGATGGAGGCTATATTCCCATCGTTGCCCAGATTGTGTTGTCCAATTCCTCCCAGATCGTGTTGTCCGATGTCCCCCAGGTTATGCTGTCCGATGTCGCCCAAGTTGTGCTGCCCAATATCACCCAGGTTGTGCTGTCCAATATCACCAAAGTTATGCTGTCCGATGTCGCCCAGGTTGTGCTGTCCAATATCGCCCAGATTATGATGACCATCGTTGCCCAAATTATGATGCCCTATATCTCCTATATTATGATGCCCTATATCTCCTATATTATGATGCCCTATATCTCCTATATTATGATGCCCGATGCTTCCTAAATTCGCGTGTCCAGTGTTAATCTTCCCGCTGTCGAGATTTTCTATATTTAGCTTTCCAGAATCTCCCAGGTCTCCGTGCCCTTTGTTATTCACATGTTCCAGGTGACCACCATTTAGATGTTCCAAATTCAAATCTTCATAATTAAAATGCTCGAGGTTCAGTTTCCCAGCGTTCTCCTGGTTTTGCTTGACGGCGTTGCCATGGTCAAAATTTCCAAAACTGAGTTTTCCAGCATGTAGATTCTCTCCATTAAATTTGCTCAGGTCCAAATCACCAAAGGAAAATTTGCTGGCATCCAGGTGGCCAAAATTTAGCTTTCCATCGCCCGACAATGATCCGCCATTTAGGTGTTCCAGCCCAAGACCTGCAATATTTCCTAGATCCACTTGTTCTCCCTTCAGCTTACCCAGGTCGAAGTTTCCGCCACTAATTTGACCCAAGTTGAAATCTCCACCGCCTAGATGTCCCAGATTAAGTTTTCCACTGTTTGCATTGTTGTGGCCCTGGAGAATCTTTTTGGCCTTTCCTTCATAGCTGACCTTCGCTTGGAACCCGTTGTTCTTGTCCGCAGTGTAAGTGACCACTTGTATCCGACCATCCGGTAGTAGAAGGCGATAACCCCCGGTGATGGAATGACCGTTGCTCTTCTCCCACTGACCATAGTCGTTACCTCTGTGGTCTCGGACACCCCATTCGAAATTGTACGGATGTCGTGGCTGTAAATAAATCAAAACGTTTTTGACTGACAAAAAGACAACATAATTATGACTTACATGAACGTCGAGTGCCTCATACTGGTCGTGTCCCATATACTCCACAGGTATACCTCCATGTTGCACGTCGGTGTCGAAATCGAATCCTATGTAAGGCAATTTGAGTTGTTGTGCTTCTGACACTGATGAGGCCTCTCCGATGTTATCAGAATGTTTCTTGCTGTCAGTAACGTTTGTAGCAGTTAAGTTCTTCAGCTCGATGACCATAACCTTTATCGTATCTGTCGTACTGCTGGCGTTGTTATCACTTGGTTTGGTGGAATTGTCAAGAGTCTTTGTGTCTACCAACGGTACTGACGTCACCAGTGGCAGAACCAACCCGCAGGACAACAGCCGAAGAAGTAGCTGCATCTGAGAAAATGGGGGAAGTCATTATGAGCTATATCCGAACTTATATTAGCCCAATTGAAATTTGGCAGGCTATTTTTGCAGGCTGTTGTTATGTTAACCACGACTCGAACCCTGTCTGCAATCCCTGCTGGGAATCGAACCCAGGTTCACACCCAAATTCAGGGCATGTGTTCTACCACTGAACTACAGAGACTCAATAGGACGAGCATTGTGGCATACATTTCACAGCAGAGAACCACGCCTTTGAATCACTTGATGCATCCAATTGTTTAACGAATGACCGCATATGTATCGCACAATACCCATCATGCAATCAAGGATTCCGCGTCGATGAGCAGTCCACACACACGTAACGCTTACATTCACAGAAACGACGTTGCACCGGAAAGAAACCATATCTGCACTCCACTATAGTACAGCGGACAACACACCTTTTTATGACGACCCACACCACCACTGTTGTCAAAAATGACTGCGCAGTGGACAGTGGGTGCACATTATATATATGTCGCCCCAGACACAGGGAACTTGACAGTAATCCCCCTACAATTACCGTATATCTTGGTAGCCGCCCCTCAAATTTTCTCTCGTCGGCCATGCTTGGCAGAGTTTGCCCTCCGTGAAACACCTTCTCCCTTGTCTTACTGTACTTTTATGTCTGCCCACGACGTGTCAGAGAAATCTGTCTTATGATGTGCCATTGGCCTCTTCAGCTGTGAAAAAGGGTGGTGTTGTCCACAACAAAGCCCTCATCAAATTCACCATTGCGTGGTGGAAAGTGACCGCGTTGCCAAATTACTCTCTTCGCCTCTTGTTTCCATGAAAGATTACTATAATTAAGAGAAAGAGATGTATCAATTCCACAAATCTGGATACATTATCATATTCTATCTCACCTCCTCTATTCTGAACATAATGATATAGGAGCACTTACTGACGTGAGACTTCTGTGTAACTTCACAAGTTGTATGAATTGCAGAGAGTGTAACTTACGTATTACGGATTATTTTTATTGCTCATATAATGACACTGCAGTAATTGCTTATTATTTTATTTATGACAGGTTGTCGTATTTCACCGCTGCACATACATTGTCTGCTACGCAGTTTTTAAAAACCTCACCATACTGTTCCAGTCTCCCGCTGCAATAAAACTTATGCAACATTTTAGACGCTTTTATTATGTGTGTTTCACAATGTTCACTAAGGCTTGACATCGTAAACATAAACAATGCAAAGAATTTAACCGCTCTTTAAGTTTATACGCATAGGTCGTGTACTACTTGCCTGCTAATGCACATCTATCCCTGGTCTAAATTCCAATTAATAAACCGTATTACAATTTACCTGCTGGTGATTAGAAAATGTTAGTTTTACTTTACAGCAGAAAAAGAAGTCAGAAAAATTAAGCAGGCTTAATTTTTTTTTCTGTCAGCATGCTGCTTCCGCTCAACGTTTAGAAGTGTTGCACCTAAGTATTGTTTTACCCACATCCTGTTACATCATGATAACAGCAAGATAAGCCATATTTTTCCTAGGCGCATAATCATCTTACATCAATTGCCTAGAGGCGAAAGACCATTCAGTTCTCTCTTATCATCCGGGCAGCATAATTATATGCGCCTCTGGCAGGGCGGACATCCTGTGCAAGGGAAAGAATATCTCGGGCATTCCAGTAAAGAATGGGAAGGAAGGGAGCCTACCAGGGCCGAGCACACCTTCATTCCACTCGATGTACAACACCTTGGCCTTCACTTTCATGCCACCAAATAGCCATCCTGCTCGTACTTTACATTCAATTGCGCAAGGGCGGACTTATCAACCGTCTAGGAAGAGAAAGTTCAAGCAATTTTTCTAAAACAGCAGTCAAAACGCAAATATTCCACTCCTTTTGTACATTTAATTTTTTTTTAAATAATTGTCTAACTTTGTGAGATTTTAAATTTCATTTACTGCTTGTGCCGGAAAAAAAAAATGTTATTGGAAAACACCGCATAAGACTGGATTGATTATTCAAAATAACTTGAGAAACTCAGGTCTCATTCTGCTCCATTATCCGCTCATCTTTTAAATGACATGAGCGTGACATGTATAACAATTTGCTCAGTAAAAGTGAAGGATTAAAAGGCGGTGGTCACGCATCTTCTCATTGGTGGCAGTCCCATCCGTCGCGTCGTGTCGCACACTGTTCCGACTGGTTGTGACGAATGTGAACTTTTTGACCAGCATTACTTGGTAGAGAGAACTTGCGCATATTTTCCCCCCTAGATCATCGTATCTCTGTGCTACCCTGCAAAGTACAAGTGTAATATTTCATATTTGCGACAAGTTTAACAGCTGAGATGACAAAATATTATTTTACTGCTTCATAAACAAGTGTGTAATATACAGTATATATCAGATATATCTGATATATACTGTATATTACACACTTGTTGGGAGGAATGATGTTACAACTGCTGCACTTCTCTTGGCCCAAGAGAAGTGCAGCAGTTGTAACATCATTCCTTCCAGCCAGGAATAATTCCTCTGTGTCTTAAGAAATTCCATTTGTTAGTTTTCAATGGAGTCGTTCTTCCTTGGGGCCATCAATCTGTCTTATCAGGTGTGAAGGAAGTTTTCGGTCGGTGCGGTGTGGTAATTGAAATTTTTTGCTTTAATTTTTTCCCACTGCTTTATAGTAATTCATGGATGGTTTGATAATATTTATTTCTCAGCGCCATGCTTGGACCATACTTTATGTTGCCATTGATGTAGACCACAATTTATACTTACACAACACATTTTAATAATCGGGGGTGGTGAGGAGAAAGGTCATACAAGTATAAGCAAATGTTCTGAAATAATCGAAACATTCGAATTTTTAACAAAATTGGGAAGCAACATTTCTGTGGGCTGATTATTCCAATATTGTCTACCAGAAAATAACTTATTCAAGAAAACCGTAAGAATTCGCATGCCACTCGCTCGCTTGAAGTCACATTTTCCATGTTCTCCCATGCCCATAAGGGTGGATAGATTAGCATACGTAATATGGCCCACTTTTAAATTGTGCCGAACAAGTTTTGTCAACATTTTCGATGGTCGAAAAATGTACCTTCGAAAGCCATTATATAGTGTTATATGGATTTATTATATGGATATTATTTACATCATTAGCTCGCCACTTATAGAGTCACTCAAAATAATAGGCTATGACTGTGACAATACGTGTGGAGCATTAATTGTAGTGAAGGGAGGGTGTGACTATGCCATCTGACAGTATTACAGTGGATCCCTATACTTCATAATGCCGCTTACTTAGATGGGAGTGGTTCAAAATCTTACAGTCATGTAATAGTATAGCCAACGCCAAAGAATATCATATTACAGTTCCTTGGTTAATTATTGTCATAATAATATGTGTCTTCTTGATAATCTAGGTAGCCAAGGGTGGATGACTGATTTTTGGAGGGTGGATGATGAGGTTGGGGGCGAATTATAAGTCTTGAAGAATTCCTGGTAACTAACTGCCTTTTATTTTGAAGAGCATACTAGTAGTACATAAAGTTACCGTTTTATATTCCACAAAAATTTGCAGCAAAACAATTTTACACACTACTATAAATACATAAGGAGCTTTATTTCTATTTGATAACGTGAGTCTCTCGGCTCTCATAATACTGAGCGCTTCACTTTCTCCTCAGGGCATAATCTGCATTTCAAACGCTGGGCAGAGTAACTTTTACTCACCTACCCGACACTGACGAGTAATCATGTGCAAGGCCAGTGAAAATATAAAATTAACATCTCATGCTAATATTTGCATTGCGAATGAAGGCTTATTCCAGAGCTGGCCAGTGAAATGGCAGCATGTATTTATGTAGCCTTGTTTATTTATTGCTCTTGTTATTTTGCACTAATTTGAGCTTGGCATTACTTTCATCATTGGGTAACATCTTGGATAGTGCATTATAGCTACTTCTTCGACAACATTAACAATATATTAGTTGGTGAGGTAGCATAATTTCTGTATTCTGTTTCTGGTGCTGGTGCGTACCGTATGTGTGTGTAACAAAAGTCATCTTACATTCCTATATAAAAATCTCGTGGACGCTAACTTCCACTCGTTCCTGTTTTATCACCATTACATGCGTCAGTGAATACCTTCATTGTTCAAAATTGCATTTAATGGGCTTTCCCACAGTGTGATTCAATGGGAACCTTTCAAGGTGTAAAGATGGTATATTCCCAATGCAGTGTACATTTTTTTCGAACTTCCAAAGACTCACACTAAAATAGAATAGCAGGCTGATGATCTTACTCATATGATGATACTTTAATAGTCTAGTCGGTTCAAAAACACCGAAAAATCATGCATGGGTGACAACAAGAGGATAAAATATACGTTAAAATAAGTTCAGAGCTTATTCTAAAATTGCATACTCGTGCATACTGTCTTACAAATATCATCAAGGGTATCGGTATATCTGCTCTATAATGGGGCGGGTGCTATAGATATAGCCTACGTCCCGAAGGCTACTAAAACAAACTATTCTAGTGTTATTCCACCAAGTAATGCGGTTTTTACATGGATTCACTTTTATATCACTATAAAAAATAAAATGCATGGGTTGTTTCATAGCCTCTAGCTATAGATGATGCGAATTACGCTCATTTTATTGGGACTACAATCATATATTAGTGCAAAAAATTGAAGCATTGTTGCGACATGCTTCTGCACTGTCAAAAACATCCGCAGAGGAAAGTACTGGAAGAATAACCAAGCCGATGTCTTTGCTCCGAGACATCCAACAGTTCGTTTGGCTGCCTAACGATTCAGGATAACTTTTTAAGCATATAGCTCCGGACGAGTGCAAATCCACATGTTGCAGATCACTCCTGCAGATTGCACGCAAAACAAGGACAGAGACAGAGCAATATACAAACAAAAAAAATCGCAATCGCACCGTGAAGAAGTACCTCCACTTCATTATCCACCCGCATTTGAGCATGGAACTAGAATTTAATTAGGTTGTGTGAGTAAATTTTCACGCTGCGGGCAATAAAGGGATTTCTCTCCGGATAGTTACGATGTATTATGCAGATAAACAGTCTCCCTAGCGGCGTCTACTTTATCACAAGAGGAATGAGCTACCTGACACGTGACTACAAAAACCTGATGCGTGGATTACGAAATCAGAGGAGGCATCATGGTGGCCAGAGAAGAGCACGAGACTGTTTTTTTTCGCACACTGGACAAGTCTTGAGAAAGGACGTTGTGAAATCTCAAGCTCGTGCTAACCATAGACTGACATGCCAATAAAATGTCTCGCCCCTTTATGCGTAGGTAATACAGGTAATTTCGCGAAAGCAACGTCTTTTTTCCGTGCAAAAAAGGCGCGCGGCAACGGTGGGGAAACGTTCTATTTTTTCCACTTTATCTTGACAAATCTCCCATTTTTGAAAGTTTCCTTGAATGAACGGGAAGGATGAAAGTCCAGGGGACCGTTGTCTTATGTCACCATTTCGCACACTTGGACGGGGCGGTTCATTGGGGTGCTTTCTATATGCTTCACGCACTGCTTTGAGGGTTTCCGGCTTCCACTTTTTTTTTATATAACATGAAATGTAGGTACCCTGTGTGTTTGCAAAAATAGGCGTGGTTGGTTGTCTGAGCAAAAAATCCGCTTGAAGGTTGGTGCAGTTAGAGGGTCGTATAGTGTATTGCAAGTGATAATTTTGTTAGCTGAAGGTTTACAAGTGTTCTCAATTTGGATGGACTACCTGCATTATACAATTGGTTATTACATGCGAAACCTTCGGTTACTTTATTCTATTTTTTTTTGTTGCGCACCAGAAGTTAATTTCAAAATGTAGGAGGCCTCGTGGTATAATGTCGTAACACACGGCAGTGTTATGGAGGAGCGATTTTAGGGCTCCAAAGCTACGTCGGCTACAACATAATTCAGTTTTATTATTATGACGGAGCAATAATTTGAATCAGTAATGCTATAGAGTTCATTCGGTGTCGTACCCCATGCAATTTAATAAAATGATGTAAAAGCCTGAAATGCAGAACGAGCAGAATCACAATAAAATGATTTCGATATGTGATTTCACTGATTTGCATTATCCCTCGTGAGATAAAGTTTCTTTAACAAATATGTAGGGAACTGCTGCGATATCCTTAGTAATAAACGCTCTTGATCATAAGAAAGTACGCTTGGAAGACCATTGTATATTGCATATTTCCTGACTCAATTTCGAACCAAATATGACTATTACTGTGTTTCCATGGACTTTGATTACACTCAATTCTAGTTTCTTAATGTTAGTACCTATTACTTAGTAATTACTCCCAAAAATAATTACAGTATGTGCTTTACCATGGCCCAAGAGTTGCTTGAACAGGTTTTCCTTTCTTGCCACCCTTTTCCCTCCAGTCCCCACTGATTGAGGGAAGCCCTACATTACTACCTCTTTTTCTCAGTCCCATTAATGATTTCAAATACTTTTCTTAACTTAGAAGGCAAATTTGAATCATGTAGTGTTGCTAACCTTTGCATTTAAACTTTTCCCCATAGCATTTGTAACTATGTGGAATAATACGCAAAAGTATAAAGAGTTTTCAGCCTTATAATAATTTATAAACATAGTGTAACGAGTTTCGCATGCAGAAATAATTGTTATGTTATCGACAATGAGGCATTAAAATAATATTGTGAGAGAAGTGAGAGCTAAAAGGTCCACATAAACGTAGAATATGATCATTTTGCATTTCAGGTCTACATGAACCGTTACCGAATAAAACTCTGCATTATTAAGGACATTAAGGATCGTTGAGAATAACAAACATATTAGACACTTCATTATTCGATTCTCTGTCAATGAAAATCTTACATAAGGCATGTTAACAGATCAACAACTGTCCTAAGTGCAAAACCGCAATATGAATGCGCCAATATACAGGGTGTCCACAATGAAACTCCCTAGTTTCAACTTGCTACCATTACGCAAGTTACTGGACGGTGGTGCCGAAATTGTACATGCGAAGGTACACTCATCAAGTTTATGTAAAAAACTCAGTAGCCTTCCACGTGTGCTCCTTGAGTAGTAATCACTATTTTAAGCCGATAATCTCCCTCCTCCGAGGTTCTCTCGGTCATCTCACAGGTGATGCAGGACACGTCATTATTTGGGCTGCATACTGTCTGTCTTGGAGTTGTCGAAAGTCGAAATTTTAAACATGTCCAGCACTTCTGTGATCGATTTAAGCTCGGCTAACAACCACACAACCGGTGTTTTTCCCTATGTTTGCATCTTCCAAACAGCATCCCCACAGGAGCACCACCGCATCACACAGATCATTCCAAAAATTCAGTATGAAACTTGTTGAGTCTCCAGACTGTTTAAACAACAAAAACCTTAAATACCTATGTATTTCTATTTTTTTACCGTTCTTTGAAACTAATACATTGTGGACACCATGTATTATCGCATCCAAACTATTATTTACGTATATCGCTTTATTACGCAACGCTACCTTGCAGCATAATAATAATAGCCCTAACCTAAACAGAAAGAGAGGTTGTCCTGTCTTGTCATCTTGGTGCTCGGCAGATCCGATTGTTTTAAACTGTAACTTTTGCACAAGCGCCCTCCGGGCCGAAGAAAGAAGATGACCGTGAGTACTTAGAGAAAATTTTCCCATTTTCGGCCTCATCATTGCCATCGGGCCCGAATTGCTCCAGCATGCAGTGACTAAGCTGTCTCTAATTGTGTTGCGCAGAAAATTGGACTTTCAACAAAGTGGGCCAAATCGCCCGAAGGTTGAAATCCACTGACGTTGTTCCGGCTCATATAACGTGTCACTTGAGGGGCAATCTGCAATCCTCCTAATCAATCTACCTTGAATCTGTCACAAGGAAAAATACGACATAAAAGTTAGCCGACTC
The DNA here is from genome assembly GCA_000934665.2 of Catajapyx aquilonaris. Classification (NCBI taxonomy): domain Eukaryota; kingdom Metazoa; phylum Arthropoda; class Diplura; order Dicellurata; family Japygidae; genus Catajapyx; species Catajapyx aquilonaris. The sequence continues at coordinate 53,277 of KZ538260.1, forward strand.
AGCCGTGACCAAGCACACGACGTGGAGATCCGGAATCGAGTCATGAAAGATAAATTTATCATCGGGGATTAATTGCAATATAATTGCAGCTGCGCCATGACACGGTTCTTCGGCCATTAGGAGACGATAATCAGGATTTTCCCATTTTTGGATGCTGAATAGACACGACTTGTGGACTTGGAATGCTTGAGCAATAATTTAAAAATATATGTAACTTATGTAAGCCTATTTGCGCTTTATTCTTAGCATATTTGCTCATCGTTGATGTTTCATGATTTGAACGAAGTAGTAAACTGCATCAGCAACAACACGTTCGAATACGTAATAATTACGGGTGTTCCGCACGGCATGGTCCTTTGTACCTTATGAAACACTTGCCGGAATTTCTCATTTTCTGTCATTTCGACCGGTGACACAGAGTGTTTTGCGTCTACTTTACGACATCGTGACAGCCCTTGACAAGTTAGTCAGGTTAAAGAGATCGCTATCTGACCAGAAGCAGTAGCCCAATTGTTTCAAACCAAACGCTCATTTTCCCTCCAAATTGTGACAAGGCGGTTCTCATAGGAACTCCGACTGGTCATTCCGACAAAAACAGCTTGCACATAATTGAAAAAAAAATGTACTTTCCAGGTCATGAGCACAAGCACCCTTTTTGTAAATATCGGACCAGCACAAGTTGAAGTTGATTTCGCAACCTGAAGCTTCTGATCTGGTTTCTCACGACGGGAGATAAACCTCTTTTTTGCAAAGTTCTCTCATGGGAATCGCCATTTATTCCCCCCCCCCCCCCCCCCATTGCACTTCATATGACATAGGTAGATGATGCTGGAGCGGTCCATCGCAACCAGACCGTTAAGCGCAACCTTGTCACTTTCACTGGATGCCCAAGTTGGCCAGAAAACATCGGCACGCGTCATCCTTCACCGGTAGGCAAATCTGTATCCCCGGTAACTCTGCTGACAGTCATGCTTTGGAAGTAATTCATCTCGCGGGAAGGGGGCCTGCCATCCAAAAAGGGTGAAAAAGCGACAGGATCACTGGTCCAAGGTCCTGCCAGTATTGTTATTAGGAGATTACACGCCAAACATCCCTCTTGGTACGTGCAGAACGGGGCACAATGTAGGTCAATTATGTCTGTTTTTTTGCTAGAGGTGCCCATTAATTATGGGGTTCTGTTAAGGGGAGGGATAAGAGCTACGTTACGGTGCGTTACAAGCAGATGAGCTTATTACGATGAGAAACAATGGGGAGGGGCTTGAGTCCGTGTTACGTGATGCAGGTCGTGTGGTGGGGGTCTCGATTGCAGCGCATTTATTCCTGAGGGGTACGTAGGATTATGGGACCCCCTGCAATGACGGAAATCAGTTGGATTGTACATGTGGAGTGGCGGAAAGGTCTTTCGGGCGTTGCTTGATATTATTCATGGTCTGAGGAGAAGAGCGACGGGAGTGTGGGTGGAACTTCATACATGTGAGGTGTCATTACCTGGAAGGATTCAGGTCTTCTAAGGTGATTTGGTCAGAGTATGAATTAAAATGCAGATTATCAGAGTCGTATTTTGGTCAAAATTATAATACAATGCTTGATGAGTACTATAGCTAGAATTTAGTCCCGTACAGAAATAATGTCGAAATAAAATGTTTCATTAGAAGGAAATAATGCAATTATCAAAATTGAAATCAGTCAAATGTGGCTCTACAGTCAATATTATGTTTATGTTTTTTTTTCTTTCTTCTTATATTATAAGCAGAACTATTATGACCAACGAAGGAAGTGGCTAAGATTCTGGCAGGGTTCTAAAAAGATTTGCCAACCGTTCCCTCTCACACTATATCCCACACACCCATCACCTCCAGTGGCTGGTCTACTGGACAACCAAGACACTGTAGTTGTGTCACATATTTACATAACACACGCCCAAATTTTCCGCTTTTACACCCCACTCTCATGTGATCACGGTTCGGTAGTGAAACAAATCACAAAAATAACGAACGTACTGCAACAATATTTATGACCAGCTCTTTCCTACTACCATTAGCTTGCAACTGCATACTGTTGCATCACACATCACCCTTCAAACTCGTCCACGCCACAATAATATGAGCAGTTACATGTTCAATAGGGTATGGTTGCCACTCAGGATTAGACATGAGTGACATGTTCATTTGCGTCGCCCCTATGGGGAAAGGTATGCGTACTATATTTATGCGAGGACATTAGTCCACACCCTTCTATACAGCATAGCGTGAGAAAGAGACGTTCTAGCTGGCCAGTGCAAGTAATGGCCGCCTTTCTCATTCCGATGTGCCTCATTAGCGCACGGCTTTATTTTCGAGGGTACGGCGGTCATCTGAAAATGGCGTGGATTTGTAATTGTCTCCCTCCAACTTTTTCTTGCGATGATCCATGACCCACTTAAGTGGGAATCGGTTCGAGATGCACAACGCGAAAATACGACTTTTGCGTGATATCGGACCGACCTTGACGGATGAGTTTGGATGGCGTAAGTTGATTTCAAACTGCGGAAGAACTGGACCACACGAAGGTAAAGACGTTGCTTTCAGACTGGAGCAGGAAGTCGATTTCTTTCCATTGTTGTTTTTTTGTGCTTGCCTTCTTCTTAGTAATGCTTCCGTAATATAATTTTTTTTTGAGTAAAATACAGATGGAAAAATTTATGCATTGTTATGTCGAAATAATGAACATTACAGCACCTGGGAATGTCAAATTGACAGGGTGTAGCCAGAAGGGTTTTTATATTTTAAAAGTAGCACTTGATGTAACAAATCTGCGACGTGATATAATAAAAATGATTGCTCTTGTGAAATGACCCATTTTAGGATCAGTTTTGGGCAAGTCAGGTCATCACTGTCTACTAAATCCTCTTCAAGTGAAATCTTGTAGTGGAGTACACTGGTCAGTCATGTGAATTAATATTAGCCCCAATTAATGTCATGCACGCAAAATTTCTTCATTTCTCTGGTTCATGATTCAAGTCGATCAAGCACCTGATGGTAAGAGTGGAGCTGTCCATAACAGCTAATCCATGTCACGTAACTCGTTGTGATATGTATGACATATTGAAATCCGGGTCCATATTCACTCTCGAAGCTTCTAAGGAAATAACATAGTTGGCGGCGTTCGAGTGGGTAATCTTAAGGTCTCATTAATTGTTGCGTCACGGTTCATTTAAACTTGTGCTGCATTTTGTGAAAAGGGTTGTCACGACTTGGAGCCATCAACAACACGGATGCTGGAAGGCGTTGTAAACCTTGCGTTCGATCGCAGTTTTCATTATTATTTTTTTTTTTGGTCGGATCTTATTTAGCGAAATAGAAAGTTTCTTCGAAGGATGCTTCAAGATCATCCAGTTTCTTTTTTTGAAGCACTCACTCATCGTTATAGCTAAATCATATGACAGAGATAATTCAGCATTTACGTAGATAGACAAATGGTTGAAGGCAATGAAACCACATTTGATAACAGCACGATTCAAACTGACATTCCCATTGCGTCACAAACATTGTTGGCACAATTTTTAAATTCATCAACAGTGACTTGCAGAACGTCCTCATGGAAAACTGAACCCCCCTCAGTGAATGACACTTGACGACCTGCAACACTGGAGCAAAAATAGGCGATTCCCATGTCTTGCGCAACTATTTAGGCGTATCTAGCTGATTACAAAAGCAGCACTTCGCTCGTCGGCGTTAACGAGCAACGTTAGTTGGCCACGGCCCTGATGATCCAGTATGATGGCTTTGAGAGCAAGTGCATCTGTCACGCGGGCGGGTATCGCTCTTAAGAGGACGTGTACCATAATATTATATGAACGGTTACATCATAGGCTGCTAGCGGGGGAGGCATTTGCTCCAAATATGTGCGAGTATCTACCTACAACAGGTTGACCACCAAAATTCGTGAGAGGAGTTGACTCCAAGAGGATATAAAAGACATCCTCAGGATTCTAGGGATAGCAGTTTGTTCGTCTAGGCGCGTCTTTCCAGCTTCACCATGCAGTTTAGGAAGGTACGTAATGGTATACGACGAGTTGGTTTATATACGGGTAACTTAATTAAGAAAAATGGAGGAAAAAAGTGGTAAGTTATTAGTTTTGATATTTTCTGGATCTCAAATGTTATGGATAAATAGGTATCTAAAAGCTACATCTTATAATTTTTCAGACGTTTCATAGCCTACTACACTAGAGTTATGCAGTAGTTTGCCAAGTGACACATCAAAATATCATGGGAATAAATTAATGTATGCAAGATAATTTCAGAATTTTTAAAATCACTACTGATTGCATAATATATATATATATATATATATATATATATATATATATATATATATATATATATATATAAACGACATTAAACATGTCTGTTTTGCTCTTTTACGAGGAATACAATATTATAATTGCTATCCAGATCTTTTACTCATTTTGAATGCTATTTAGTAGTCTATATCTTGAAAAAAGGATATTGATATTGAGGTTTTTGCACCGTATTTTCCAATCCCCACGTAAGTTACAGGTATGTGTTGTTATTTGAAATAATAAAATAGTTCAATTGTGAAAGGTGTAAACAATAAATTCCAGAAATTTATGAATATATTCAGAAAAAACAGATATTAGTGAAGTTTACATACCTATCGGTATTACTGTATCATGTGATCGTGTCCGTTGTATGCACACAATTTGAAGGAAAATCTTCAATTACGTGCATGTGAATTCACATGTAAGTTTATTATCGAAGATTTTCTCCTCATTAAAGTAATGTTGATACAATCGGTCCTTAGACTTGAACTGATGATTTGCAGCACAGACTTCGTTTCTCAAAAATATCTCACGTCTCAATTAAGCGACTCATTTTGACATTTGAACTCAATGACTAACTTTAAATTGCAAGAGAAAATAGAAATACATCCTCATATTTTAAAAATTGCCCTGTGACGCAAAAACATTAAAATAACAATTATATCAATGAAAGCAATGCCAGGAGTTTCGGAGACTTGTGCAGAGCATCACTTCAAGGTTATTAGACTTAACTGCATATCGTATGACTTGACAAGTGTTTAATCCCCTTTTTATTCGATGCATGAAAGGGATTCGATGCTTTCGTGTAAGCTATTCTAGTTTTTTATCGCATTTCACAAAGGATTATGCCCTTACATGGCAGTTATCTCCTACAAAGTATGACAAATGGCTACATGGTTTAGGCTGCCCCGAATTAATCGCTAATACAAAAACCAGCATTCAGGAGCGAATAATCTGACCCGAATATACTGCATTATACACATTCCAAAGTGTGAAAACACCGTCATTGATACCATTTTGAACCCATTAGAGCAGAAACGTACCAAAATCTTCCCAAGGGCGCATTTTTTTCTCCCCCCCTGAAGACGTTCACGTAAGCCGCAAATTTGTCCAGTTTTTTCAGTCTTCGCTCGCAGTGATTGCCCTATCTACAATTACCTTGGCTAATCCCCAATACCCTGGGCGAAGAGGATATGAAGAAGGAGTAGGCGGGGCCAGCGGGGGCTTTGGAAACGGAGGATATGCCTACAGGGGACGCTTTGCAGGCGGAGACGACCAGTTCGTGAGTACTCTCTTTGGTCCATTAGTCCCCCTACTCCAGCACGACTCATGCTGCTCCCCATACAAAATAAGGTCCCTGCCCACATGTAGCATTACTAACCTACTTGTAAAACCGATATGTGAGTATGTGCAACACAGGACACACACTCGCAAAAAAAAAGACAGCTATGGACTTGTTCTTTCGTGTCACGAAACTGAAGCAACAGATGATTATTGAAAATATTACCACCCCCTCCTCTTCTCCATCACCTCCCCCTACTACCAGCACTTCTCACGTAACCATCTTGGTAAACGGCAATAAATCAAGCGAGTTGCTTTGGGTGAGGCAATCATGGTGTCACATTCGGAGCACAGGTAATTACTAGGCTTACATTACAGTACAGGTTTCAATCTTGCAGTACCCACCAAGGCCATATGACTTCAAATATGAAGTGAACGACGCCTTCAGCGGAGTTGAGTTTGGGCATATGGAGGAAAGCGATGGTGCCATGGTGAATGGTAGATACCAAGTTCTGATGCCGGATGGTCGCACGCAGGTCGTGACCTACGTGGCGGATGATCAAGGTTACAGCCCCCGAATTGAGTATCATGGAGAAGGGCTGAGCGGAGAAGGGTTTGGTCAAGCCGGAGGTCGTTTTGGAGCACCGTCTTCCGCTTATGGCGCTCCTGGATTTGGAGGGTCCGGACCGTCGTCGACATATGGCGCCCCTGGAGGAAGAAGTGGAGGATCCGGATTCGCGGGTCTATCCTCGTCCTATGGCGCTCCTGGAGGAAGAAGTGGATCCGGATTCTCAAGCCCGTCCTCATCATATGGCGCTCCTGGCGGCCGAGGTGGAGGATCTGGATTTGGGGCACTCTCTTCTTCATATGGTGCACCTGGAAGAAGTCGCTTTGGAAGTACTGCTGCTAGATTCACGGGCAGAAATGGAAATAATGGATTTTCACGTCCATCATCCACCTATGGAGCACCCTCTTCATTTGGTAGACGATAATTAAGGCTGTTTGTACTTTCACTGGTACTTTAGGCCTCCTTAAAAAGAAATAAAACTATTCTTTATGAGCTATCTGAATGCATTATGAAGTTTTTGCAAGATGTCTAAATGACCTCAATTTACAGAGTGAGAAGAAAATGATTCTCATTACCTTGACAGTTATGAACCTATTATTACTCTGACGCTCTCAGGTTTCTTTTCCAAAAAATTGCAAGAATTTAGCTCTGATTGTTTTAGGTTTAGATTGATGTCACTATTATTGCCAATATGAGCCAGTCATCATAAAAATGAAAACATACCTTAAGTTATGTCTGAACGAATTTAAGGAATCACAGTATATATACTGGGTGATTCAAAATACTGTCTTGTCCTACTATAATAGTTCGATTTCTTTGTTGGGACTAAGCTGATTATTTTGTTACTTTTGTATAGTTACAAGTAGGCCTACTTAAAGGTTATCAAAAGTATAAGCTGCTAATATTAGGTTTCGTGTATGGTGTACCCACCCTTTTAATAGCCTGCAAGGGGGTTTGGGCTGCACAAAGTGGATTCTGTCATTGACGTGAGATGCCAATTCTTCCAATGGGTCATTTCTTGGGAATACTTTGCAATTCAGCTCTTGAGTGATGGATGATTCCGTTCGGCCTAATAGACTATTAGTAACTAATATGCCTACCTTTGATAGCCATTAAAAGTAACTATGCAAGAGTTAGCAGCTTAGTGTGAACAAATAGCCATCATGGTATTAGTCGGACAAGTATTTTGAATCATTCTGTAATATGTCCTCTACATACAGTATATATTTCATAATACTACTGTAATACCTGATATCTGCTATATCACTAATATATTATTTTGCAAATTATATGCCGTTGTAATAATTGTGGACGACTTTAAGGTGTCATGAGGAGTGCCTGTTTTCAAAAGTAATGTACTTGTGAATCACTCATATTGGATCACCATGTTGATTAAAATAGTATTGCCAAAATTTATTATTATTATTATTATTATTATTATTATTATTATTATTATTATTATTATTATTATTATGTAAGTAAATCATGGGGGTTTATCATCAAAACAGGAGAGATATTTTAAGTTGAAATAGGTTACTCTGTACATACTACTCAGATGATCACGTGTATTATCCATATAGGCTTTATATCGCAGGGTATATCGACCTAGAATAACAGAATGAACCGAAAATACCAATTGGTTGGTGAAACCTTTCACCAGAGAAAAGATTCCCCAACGAACAGTTGAGAACATTGTTTTGCACGGATAATTACCACACGAGTGAAATGGCATTGAAATTCTTGAGGAGACTGGAATTTTAGGATCTCTGAAGTGCTCATTACCCACGGGTAAGATTAGTGTTCATGGGCATGGATTTAGATGGTAGCCAACATTCCGTAGTCTTGTTTTCTCAGTTGCATCACATTGGTATCATTCTTACACTCTTTAATAGTTGTAATCAATGGTTATATAAGTTAACGCTAGTGCAATTAAAAATTAATAAACCTAATAACTTCGCGCCATCAATTCCTACATACGTAAATGGTTCACATTCACTGAACCATTAATATAAAAATGCTAAGGCATTTATTATAGTGTGATTTTCCAACAAGAGATAACCTGTATTCTTTCTGCGTGTGCGACTCGCTCTAAAACTTGCAGTTGTAGGCCGGGTAATCTTCATTAAAACATAGACGGGTTGTGTGTTGTGTCGCTGTCTCACACACATTGTATACAAGTTCCATTTATTGTTTCTACGATATGTTATAGCTGATAACGTGGTGTAACTTACGGCATAAAAAGTTTCAACAAAAATACAGTAAAGAAAGTATCTTTAGGCTAACAACAATCAATGGAAGATTTATTTTCACAATATCAGGGAAGATGGTCAGCCCACAAGAAGCAAGGACAAGTAATCAGTACCCGCGATCACGATGTTAATAAACAGGACTACCAGTACCTCACATGAAAAATATACCGTAATGCAGGAATTTTTGGCTGTTATAGGTAACTTCCTGAAGAAGGGAGTAAAGTCGAGTTTGTAACTAGCGCATAATCTTAGTAAAATCATAATAAAAAGTTTGGGCCTCATTGTACCCTTGAGAAGCCATCCTATATGGGGAACGTATTACAACTTGCGCAATTTCTCCTCACCGATAGTGACAAGTGAAGTACTGTACTTTTTACTGCATGCGCGGTGTAATAAACGAGGGTATAAGGAATTTTATGTGGCCATGAAGAAGAGTATACTACTACGTATTAGCGTGGCCATGTGAAATTCCGTTATCGATTATACCCGATTGAAATGTAAGAAATATCCGCTTCCTGGTAATGCAACCCACAACCACTAATAGCTTACCAATTGAGTTATACAGTATAATCATGTAAAAAAAGGTGTCCGCTTAGCGGAATATTCCCGATTATTATCATCGAACATATTGCTGCATCAAGCTTTTATAATGACTCACCTCCCAACCAAAAATAACTTACACTATTTTGGTCTTACAGTACAGGCCAAGTAATACACATAATATTGACAGTAACTCATGTGGATTATCCCGGTCCCGGGTCTAATACCTACGGAAGAAATACGGACGGGATAAAATACCGACGGGAAAAAAGTGGAAAGGTCAAAATAACGACACCGGGAAAAGACCTAAATTGAAAATACTGACAGGAGGGAAAAACCTAATAAAAATATGACCGACCAAGCAGAAATATTGGGAGAAAAAAACCGACAAGGGAAAAATTTATAACTAATGAAAGTAATATCGAAATTTACGGAATTACGAAATAAAAATTTAAAGACAAAGTAGTACAACCGGATAAAACAGATTCCGGGAAGAATATATGTATTGGGGCGGTATGAAGAAATGACTCAGTTAGTAGATGAAATATATATAGGAAGAAGAAGGCGAAATTACAAAGAAGAGAAAGATGGATTAAGGCGCATATAACAATATCAAGGCAACCCGTTCGAATGACGGGATAATATGGGGAAGAATTGTAGCAAGGAAATAGAAAATAAACCAGGGTACAGGAGTAGGGTTGGAAAAAAAGCTGATTGGGTAGGAGAAAAAGGTGTCAGTCGTAAAAAAGGAAAGACGGGGAGAGGTGCAGGGATATGGATACTCATATATGACGGATTTACTTGAAACAAGGTAGAAAGGATTTTAATATAAGTGTTTTATAAAAGGTAAAGAGAACTTTGATTTTTAGCATGGAAGATGCCAAAGTACGTATGGTACGGTCGCAGTGAAAATTATAATTATAGGGATTATAGTGGGGTCGAACAATAGAGATAGTAGGTATTGCAGATGTATAATGAATAAGACCAAGATAAGACCAAGATGTATTTATGCGATGTTGTAATAAAGGTTGCAAAGGTGTTAAGGGCAACGAGACGTTAGTGTGTGTAGTTATTAAGGAGATGTCGGGGATGTATATTTTCGGTAATAAAGCTGTCGGAAATTTTTTCCGTCTGTATTATGTCTTTCGGTATTACGTACCAGGCCCGGTTTATCCACCACCCCTTCATTTCTCCACCTATTGAAGGGTTTTCTGGGTATTCACATGGGTATTCTCATATAAAATAATACTCCGTTTCTTCCCTCTCTCCAAAAAGCCCTACATCCGTGTTCTTCTCTCCCATTACTCGTGGCCTTAGTGACCTCCAATAAAATCTCCCTCAATTAACCAAACCAAAACCCACTTCGCCTCTCCCCTCCCTTTCCTGTTTGATGCAACATGCTTATTGTATAAAAAGTAGTAGAATATGCACTGTTTGTAGCGCTTAAAGATTTTTGAAACCAGGCTGTTGATAATTAAGCAGTTATTTTTCTATAATTAAATCTACAGCAGTTGTCAAAATATTTTCTTCAAGTGTTAATACTGAAACCTCTATGAGAAAAATGTTGAAGAGAAACATTCATTGATGAGACCCTCAATTGCGATAAATTTAAATAAAGACATTTCTAGTGACCCCTTATTTTGACCCATGGGCACCTGAGGTTGACCCATTTCCACAGCCTAGACCTTTCTGCATTAGCGAAAAAATATGCATCCTTTAGGCACAATAACATCAGGTAATAAGTTACAGTATATATTAATAACTTTTAAAAGCAGCAGCTCAAGAGCAAGACAATGCTTTCAAATAATCAGAACTATAGTGCGAAAAATCTCTAACTTGTATGGACAATATTCCAATAGAACCTAATATATTATACTGTAATGATTCCATACTATGCACAGTAGCTACTGTATTAACTGATTTTGTAAGAAAGTAACGTTTAACACTCCATGTAACGTCTTACTCTATTTTTCTTCCTTGAAAAATATTATTCTTCAGTAACAGGCTGGTTAAAAATCTCATCCATGGAGTGACCTCCATGATGCGGAAGTTTATGCAATTACGCAAAGTTGTGTATTTTGCGTTTGGCATTTCCTCACGAAATTATTTTCAGGGACGTTCAGTACTAAATAGCACATTTTAAAAGGTTTCCTCGGGTTTACCTCTCTTATTCCCGGGACACTGTTTTACGTTTTCATATAAGTTACGTATTTCAGCGATTGCAGATGGCAACTAGTACAGTTTGTATGTGCAAGTGTGGGTGACAATACGGATTACGTATTGCATATAGGCCTGCAGGGTATTCCACTGTCCAAGTCCATATTTCAAGATATTTTCGCAACCAGTCTAAAGAAAGCAACACATAGTAAGCAACAATTTATGAATACCACATTAGCGTGTACCGGTAGTTAAATTTCTTTTCTGGTTCCTGCATGGTGTAGACGGTTTATAACGTCGTCTCTCTCTTCCCTCTTTCTAACTGGGGACTTGCGCAGCGTCACACCTTATGCAGTAGAATTAGTACGAGCAACACCAAGGGGTTAACCACTTCGGTACTCCGATGTACACCTGCAGTGGTACCCCCAGGTACTCATTAGTCATTAGGTACTTTACTCTTAGGTACTCCTTGGTACTAATTGAATGTTGGTACTCCAGTGTACACTTTACAGTCGAGTGGTTAACTCCTTGATCAACACACTCTTACATGTACTGTACAGTCGGCTCAAGGAGTAAGTTGCCAGACCCCTATTTTGAAATTAGCCTCCAACAGAGGTGCTGCCTAGGGGAGTGAGATTTATTGTATTTTTGGGATGCAGCACCTCTGTTCTTCCCAAAGATACAATAAATCTCACTCCCCTAGGCAGCACCTCTGTTGGAGGCTAATTTCAAAATAGGGGTCTGGCAACTTACTCCTTGAGCCGACTGTACAACCTCTATCATGTTCGAGGGTTACATCTCTAAAGGCATTGCGTTACCCCAGTGCAGTGGCTCAATTAATGAATGTCTTGTGACAGTGACAATGAAAGAAAAATGAATGATCTTGTTTCCTTTCATTATTGTGCTCTAGAGTCTAGGAGATGGATACATCATGCAATTCTAGTATCAAAATATCAGCAAAATTTACCGTAGAAGCCAGTTGTGCAGAGCAATACGCAAAAATATTACTGTGGTTACAGTATAGGCTTTTATGGTATTGTCTACCATACAAGGTAATAGGGCTACTTAATAAGAAACGTTCTCTTTTCTTTCACGCTTCCGTTCCTTTATTCGAATATGTAAAAGTAAAAATAGACTACGATATATACATAACACAAGCAACTAATATAAACTTAAAATAGTGCAGCATAAATAATGTGAGCAACAAAAACTAGTAACGACACGCAGTCCAGGTCTATGCAGGCAGCTGTCAAGGAGTCACAGCAAAGCAAATGCATACTAGATGATGACAAGAGCAAAAGAGCATACAGATTCAGTCAAAGCAACACCTATAAATTAATTACACTCTTTGTTTAAAAAAGGGTTCTAACGGCGGCCGTACGTAGACGGAGGTGCTCCGTAACCACCTGACGGCGCTCCTCCGTAACCGCCGCCTCCGAAACCACCGCCGCCTCCGGAACCTCCTCCGTATCCACCACCACCTCCGCTGCCGCCACCACCGCCTCCGTAACCCCCTTGGCCACCCTGGTATTTGACCTGAGCGTTGAACCCATTCTGCCAGTCAGCTGTGTACTTGACTATCTGCGTCCTTCCGTCAGGAAGGAGGACCTGGTACTGACCCTTCACCACGTTGCCGTCGCTGGTTTCGTGCTGACCGAAGTCGCTTCCGCTGTACTTGTCAGCCACTTGGTACTTGAAGTTGTACGGTTTTGGTGGGTACGACTGTAAAAATTGAGTGATACTAACTTGGACCATCACGGAGAGATTATAGCTTACCTAAAAATTATTACTGAATCATATTAATATTATTGTTGCTTGTACATAAGGATGGAGACCACGTCTCATAGTCAATGTAAGTCTATTGTATTGTTATATCACTTTAAACCGCTCTCGTGCAATGCATTTTATTTCCTTATGGCTGTCAGCGATCACGCTCGTCGTGACGTCAGCTGCAACCGAGTCCCCCGCAAATTGCACTGGTTCTATTATGACCAATTGGTTACGTATGGCCTGCGATAAATTCCAAGTATTCCTCATGCCAGCTACTTGGCCGCAATGGAATAGCATGAAAGGAACAGCGACAATGAGATACCGCACATTTTTGCGGGATTTCATTGAATAGTCAGCGTCCTGGTTAATCGCTACTGCATAAAATGAGTTATAAATAATCAATTAATAATATATGCATGTCCTGCTTACCGGCTCTTGTCCATATCCACCCCCTCCTCCTCCACCACCGCCGCCATACCCGCCGCCTCCCCCGCCGCCTCCATAACCTCCTCCTCCTCCTCCTCCTCCTCCACCTCCTCCATATCCACCCCCACCTCCGCCAAATCCTCCATATCCACCACCACCACCCTTGGACGGTGCCCCATACTGCGGCGGTGGTTCTGCTCGGATGCCCCCAATGGCAACCATGGCCACCAATGCAACAATCTGAAAATCCACTCAAATGAGAAACCCCATCTCTATTCAAGCAAACGGCATGGTACTTACCCGCAGACTCATATTTGAAGGTGTTTCTTGAGCCGTGGGTGCTGTTGGACTGGTGCTGTCTCCATGACTCGGCCTTCCTTATATATCCAAACCTTGTGCTTGAGTGAGCATTTCTTCATATTCAGAGGCACGGTCATGCTCATTTTTGTTTCTCTCTATTCTATTTTACCCATGTAGCACCGGAATGCAGGCGTCCGCTAATAACCGTGAGAATTTCACCACCCAAACCTTTTGTCCAAAGTTTTTTTTATTCTTTTTTTTTCCTGAGAGAGAATGGTGCGCCTCTTGTAGGGGGGGGGGGAAGGGATCTGAGGAACTCTAAGCTTCCCTTACGTCATTGTTGCGGTTTCCTCCCATGTATCTTTCATGAATGTTTGTTGCTTATAGATTCTTTGTTTATTCACGCTAACGAGGCTGCTTTCGAGAAAGGTGCCTTTCGTAGCCAGCGCGAAATCAGGTCTGCCAATGTGTGTCCACAATGGCAGAGTCTCACCCATTCAAGGCGGGGAAAGTCATCGTGCTATATGAAAAGGGCTCATTTTTTTATAACTCAGGAAATAGTCCGTCATTTCATTTGGAGGTGCTGAATCGAGTGGGACATGTGCACCTGCTTTGGGAGTAAGTCAGCTGGTACAATATAGGCTCCCTGTAATGTCATGTTACATAAAAGGAAGGCCCAAACCATCTGTGCTCCTAACAAACTTGCCATCGCATTTCTGGGTATCAAGGCATGAGTGTCACTTGAAAAGTCCGACATCAATGCTCCCCCAAGTTTAGCAGATACCGTACTTGTAGTTGCACGTATAATGTAGCCGATGAAGTCATTTTGGAACCACTTTAGGTGTAAGAAGGGTGACATGTCATAATGAGGCTAGTATACCACATATGAAATTTTACAGAATCTGGTTTTTTGCATACTGACGTTATTGTCATACAAGGATAATATTTTCCCCTTACATATAGTGTCGTATAATCAGCAACTAGTAATCTTGTTAAAACCCTTCTAGACAAAACGTTCAAAGTCTTCAAACATTATTATTTAAAAATTCAAAATATGGAACTATGCCATAACGATGCAATAAGTGCCTCGTCCATTGCAAATAAAAACGAGGTATACGAGTAAGTGCCACAAAGGTTGCAGTTACTGTAGTATTGGCCCAAATAATTCAGCAAATTACCTCACTGAATAATTCAAACATGAACCTTAGCGCTGCTTCAACAACTATTTGTAGTATTCGGAGCATGTGGAGGTCTAAGTACGTCAACATTGTAGTGATGTCAGTGATTGGCTGCACTCGTTCTGTTACCTTCATGGACCGGAATGTTTCCTCAGACACACCAGCTTTGAGAATTTGCATATCTTTATAGGGTTGTAGTCCATGTCCGTCTCACAAGTCAGACTACACCAATTTCCGGCGGAAGCCTTTGAAATTTTCAGCACAGATATGACTGTATCGATGTTTTTTCCTTCCAGTCGAAAACACCCTCAGAAGATAACAAGGAAAGACTGACTGATGTCAGAGATCAGCATTTTCTCTTTCTTCTCTCTATCCATCTCTATCAGTGCAAAGAGTCGTTTACATGCCAAAATGTGTGCCCTTTGACAGGAAACGTAAGGGTAATTTGTCCACAATACCGTTTCCAAACAAGTGTTTAGACCATTGCATTGTAAGAATGTGCTTATTCTTGTCTTGCCCTGAAAAATTGTCGCACCATAAAATCAGCTTACGACTTCCACCAGCAATAGGTGGCGGTTATTCCGTTGTCATCCTTTTGTACAAGCATGATGCTCCTTTCATTGCACCTCGCCCAGCCATGTATTCAGTCCATAAACACATTATTTGACGTTGGTCATTATTTTGCTACATGAATGCCTAAATATTGTAACAAACCAATTGTCGTATATAAATACACCTCAGTGTGAACCAGTTGTGGCACATACATTACGGTACCTGCTGTAGGTCAGCTTGTGCAACCTGATCAAATGGCACCTGCCTAATTCTCTAATGGACCACTCCCAATTGGTCATTAATTGCAACTTAACATAGCTTGTCTATTAGGTGATTCAATTTGGCCTAATATTAACAGTTAATAGCCTACATCTGTTTTAGCATCTTATTTTTAAGCGAACAGCATAGCTTTTGTTTCACATTTCTCGAAAAGTTCCGTCGTTGTCGGGTTTTGATCCTCAGCGTCTTTTCTCCCCTTGATTACCATATGGTAATCAAGGGGAGAAAAGACGCTGAGGATCAAAACCCCATATCTGAAGCATAGCCTATCTCATTTTTGTTGAAAATGTCAGTTGGCGGTTTTTGATCCTCAGCCCCTCGACTCATGTGCTCTGTTCAAATCCCTTGCATATCTCGCCGCTGCTGTACCCCGTGTGCTGGACCCTACAGAACGAGTACAACTCCAAAAAGTAGACGACCAATGGCGGAAAATGGTGCACAGGAAGTTCCCAAATGATTTCGCAGGGATGGCTGCTGACGAGTTCTGGGGCGCCGTTGGTGCACTCTCCAGTTTGAATGGGGTTCATGAGTTCAAGGTTAGTTAATTTACTAACAATACAATTAGTCGAAACGCGAATGGCATTTTAGAATTACATTTTAATCACGAACCGACGTGTTTGTTGTAGGAACTTTCTGATTTCGCCATGGACATCCTGGCCCTTCCCCATTCCAGTGCCTGCTGCGAGCGGGTGTTTTCTAAAGTTAACATGATAAAAACTAAGGTGAGTTCATTGACTACTGGTTTGGATGATCTAAACAGCTACAATAAATTCTGCTTGCTCAATAGGTCAGGAACAAACTCCAAACCGACACTATCAACGGGCTGCTTCTGGCAGCGCAAAATGTATCCACCGGTGCCCAGTTTGACGTGACCGCCTCCATGCTTTCCTGCATGACAAAGGAGAAGCTGTATCCCGAAAAGGAAGGGCGACGTCCACGTCTGCCAGGCGTCCTCGGGCTGGAAGCTGGAGTGGAGAAGCAAGACTCCGACTCCGACGCCGATGACATCTTGGAAATTTCCTTTTCTTAGAAGGCCGCATCTTTCATTGTGTAACCTGAATTAATTAGTTGGAGTTAAAATGCATTATCTTTAAAGAAATGTGAGACTGTTTAACAACGTAATGTGATGATAAATAAATCATGGACCATAGTTGGGCAACTTGACATACAACACTGTACCACAACCCTTTTATTAATATTTTAAATGGGGTGTTGTATTTATATATGTTATTTGAATAATAATTCATTATGCTAATCAGTTAGATTAATCATAGTTCAATCCTAAGCCAAAATATGCCAAGTTGACCAACTGTGGTCCGTGATTTATTCATCATAGCCTACATTACGTTGATAAACAGTCTCACATTATATTTCTTTAAATATAATGCATTTTAATCCAAATAATTAATTCACGCTTCGCTTTCCGTTACTTTTTGGTATGAAAACGGAAAATAAACAGAGTAACGCAAATAGGGTTGGCCACCCATCACCCGTTCTGGCCACACGGGTATGGAAGAAATTAATCTTGTGTTGTTGTTGTCTAACACACATTTCCATGTTACTATATCAGCTATCAAGTAAGTTGTTTCATTTGTGAGCACTATGCCATATGTATAAGTAATAATTTTTCCATATAGGCCTACAAGTAACTACATGTAAAACATTAAGTCCATCAACAACCTATGTGTGAAGTTTGACCTTGGCTATTTTTACACACGTTGCACATGTACAAATAAAGTTATGATTGCTTCATGTTCTTCACTATTTACTTCATCATCAGTAAGTTACTGGAAAAATGATCGAAATCTGACTTTCCGTTATTCAGCTGCAGCACTAACAATCAAAGAGGGAAAAAATGTTCGATATTTCATCGATACCTAAAACGAAGCATACACAATAATCCGAACTTGTCTGTCACCAACCCCTCCCCCATTTTCTCCAGGGTAATTATGTCCTGCGTAGGACATAATTACCCTGGAGAAAATGGCCAACCACAAGGAAATAATGAATTTTGGGAGGGGTTTTGGACTATATAAGAGTAGTTGGGACCTAGGTCCACAGTTGTGGGAAACAACAGGGTATGTATGTTTATATTCATGTCAACTGTTTCTCACCTCACTGGCCTAAATGGAAAGAAGAAGAAGAAAAAAAATCCTAATAACGACTCATTATTTTCAAATTATGGTACAATTGGCGGTATCGTACGGTGCAGTATCGTACATCGTACAGAGGGTCGATTTATCGTACAAAACGATAATTATCGTACAGGTTGGCAACGCTGTGCAGGGGCCTTAACAGGGGCGCCAACTCAGGCCCAAGAGAGCCAACATTAACACGGGAGGGGGGCAGAGGCGGGCAGTCCAAACCCGCTCGCGACAACTTCTTGGCGCCACCCCCGCAAGTATGTCCGAATCTGTCAACTCCTGGCACACTTGTGTACGTCTTCATCTGCCGCTACAAAATCGTGGAACAACGCTGGCGCCGCCGGTGCTTTCAGCGACGGATCTCCACACAGACAGGTCGTCAGGGTCATCTGAGTCTTCGGCGTCCTGGTCACTCCCCAAAACAGACACTGCCGACCACAGGATGCAACTTTTACCCCAACATTTCATTATATCGGGTTCAATACGAGCCGGGGAACCACCTTTCGTATTCGTTGTATACTGAAAATTTCGTAGTAACGCATTTAGTAATAACGGGATTACAAATACATTGCTCTTGGGGGAGGTGTGGTGGCCGAGATGGTCCGATCCTCGCCTGGGAGTTGCCTTTCACTTGCATCGGCGAAGGTCTCTGACCCGCACCGTGGAGGTGTCTGGCAACCTAACCTCCTAGGGGACTGCACATAATGACACATAATGACAACTCACTTGCACCCGTGTCCCCTCCCCAAAAATCCCTATCCTTACCCAATGTCCTTGATTCCCTGCACCGGAGTTCGAAGAAAAATGGAAAGATAATACAGAAAATATGGCGGTGTCCCACGCCCTAAGAGAGCCAAGAGCTCTAGCACGGGGTACCGGTAGCAAAAATAAAATAAATAAATAAAATACATAAATAAATACATCTTGCCTGGACACTATTTCCAAAAAAACAAAAGTTTATTGCAAATATAGAAAACGCGCGCTGGCCAACCAAAATTTAAATTTTGTTTCGTTCTATTGAAATGTCGTTGTAGTGGTATTAGTTAAAGCGAGATTTGACCTGTAATTGAATTCACAGCAATTGACATTTTCCATAACTGAAATGACAATGCCGAACATTAAAAAAGGATTTACTATTCAGTTTAACAATCCTATTACATAGAGTATCGATACCGGTATATCTCAATTCTGTTATTTCGACTTGTATAACTCACCAGAAAACATGGTGTAAGTTGAATAGCCCAATGAAACTTGGCACTCAGAAAGCATGCACATTGCACATGCACATGCTGGTTGATTCAACAAGTGAAGTCCTTTGTGGCTGAGCGTACAAAATATCGCCTTCTATAAGGTTGCTTAGTGCAGCTGACATGCCTTTGTGGCGGTGTTTCTAACATTCGATAGTCGTTTTGCATTAATATCGAAAGGGAGGCGAGTGTAGGCTATGGCATGGAAGTTGCATCATCCAACGAACGGCATATTATGGTTGCAAGTGTTGCAACGAGTCTTTACCTGAAGACAGTCATGGCTAAATATGGAATCAGTTTCGGATGACGTTCATTGGTTCAATAGTAATGAAGGTTCAAAAGTCATAGAGGAATACACGAGAGCCACATATACGTAGATAATGATGAGCTATTTGATGCATTTTGCACGTTTGTTAGGGGAAGATTTACAATAAGCAATCGTGAAAAGCAATGACAGCTGGTCAAAGCAATAATAATTTGAACAATGAGCACATAGCACTGTGTACGTCTCTTAACATGGGCAGTATATAATTGGATTAAATGTTAACTGGAAATTAATTCTTCCTTGAGGCTCCGTTGCAATAGGACCCTCCAGCAAGACCCATGGCAAAGCCGGGCGAAAGCTGTTAGGTTTTCCCGCCTGATGTTCGGCTTGGTAATCCACCGCACAAAAGCAATGTTCATGTCTTGTAGTCTTGATGTCAGATGCAATATGTATCTTTAGAAGTCAATATCTCGTAAACATTTGTAGCTCAGTCGCAATGGACTGCACCTGTCGAATCAACCAGGTGCATGCTTTCTGCATGTCAAGTTTCATTTGGTCTACTCAACTTACACCAGGTACTGTTTCCTTGTCAGGGTTTGCTTATGTGATCGGTATGGCTGAAGAAATGGATTTTTTTGCATGTATAATTATTGGAGCATCTTAGCAAAGTTTTCTAAATGCAAGCCTAAAGTAGGCCTACCAGGGCACTACCGCCATCCATTAGGATAAAAATGGATTTGGAAGTGTCCCAAGGCGGGACACTGTCTTTGGAGTTGTGATACAATCATGGTAATATATTAAAATACTCTTCAAGGTATGTCAAATATTTATTTGAGACCTTTTGTTTTACAGCATAAACCAACAGCAGACTGTATCTACAAGAACATCAAAATTACAATAATATACGATTATGATCACTATCTAGGTAAACGAGTACAATATCAGTCTATAGTGTGTAAGCAAAATATACATATATCTAAAACTTTGGCAGCGTCGCATATTGACAAGCGAAATGGCGAACTACTTGGCTTTTTTCTGGGTTTTTTTTTTCGTAAGGACTAAAACTATCGTTATCACATATATGACATTAACGCCTTCCACGTCTTCCGCCAAGAGGTGCGCCATATGTACTGGAAGGTGAAGCTCCATACGAGCCTCCGCCACCGCCGCCGCCACCCCCACCTCCCTTGTTGCCACCCCCACCTCCTCCCCCCTTGCCTCCTCCTCCTCCTCCTCCTCCTCCTCCTCCTCCCTTGCCTCCTCCCCCCCCTGGGGCGCCATATGTGTTGGATGGTCTTGGAGCAGGCCCTGGTGCACCATAGCTATTCGATGGCGATGGCCCTGGCGCTCCGTACATGCTGGAAGGTCTCGGCGCAGGACCTGGTGCTCCGTAACTATTGGAAGGTGATGGTCCTGGCGCTCCATAGGAATTGGACGGAGATGGTCCTGGTGCCGGCCCTGGAGCTCCATAGGAGTTAGATGGGGACGGTCCTGGGGCTCCATATGAATTTCCTCCTCCTCCTCCTCCTCCTCCTCCTCCACCGCCGCCACCGCCTCCGCCACTGGAACCATAGCTACCACCGCCTCCACCAGAGCCGCCGCCGCCAGAGCCGCCTTCATAGTTTACCTGAGCGTTGAAACCATTCTGCCAATCAGCGGTATATGTTACTATTTGCCTTCGGCCATCCGGGAGCAGTACTTGATACCAGCCGTTTATGACGTTGCCATCGCTTGATTCCGATTGACCAAAGTCTGCTCCATATTCTGGGTCATTCACTTGGTACTGGAAGTTGTAGGGTCGCGGTGGGTACTGCAAGAGACAAATGCGTTAAGGATGCTGCTAACTGAATAATTTAGAAATGAGACAACTTACTTGCATTTGCGAACCATAATCGCTACCACCCCCACCTCCTCCTCCTCCCCCACTTCCACCGCCGCCATATCCGCCACTGCCACCTCCTCCTCCCCCACTGCCACCACCACCACCATATCCACCGCCGCCTCCTCCGCCTCCGCCTCCGCCGCCATATCCCCCACTTCCGCCGTTGTTTCCGCCGCCTCCTCCTCCTCCCTTATTGCCTCCCCCTCCGCCGCCGCCATATCCTCCACTTCCGCCACCCCCGCCGCCACGTCCTCCTCCACCACCACCATATCCACCGGAACCAGAACCACCGCCACCTCCTCCTCCTGGTACACTTATGACTGCTCCAACAGCAACTGCCAAGAGGACAGCAATCTGAAAGGCAGCGTTAAAACGTAACACCCGATCCAATACCTTGGTATACCCAAGCCTTACTTGAAACTTCATGATGGATCTTGCTGATCCACCGTAGAAGTCTCCGAGGCTGACTGATGCTCTTGCCATTGCGCTTAGCTCCTTTTATACCAAATGGTTATCATCACCGCTTGTCTGGTCACCGTCAATGCCCATTTCCCATATTCAGTTGTATGGTCATGCTTTCGCTACTGGTGAAGCCTCAGATTTTATTTTTTTTTCTTCGTCTGATTATATTTTTATTTTTGTCGTTCCCCATAGGAGATTCCTCAATGATAGAAGAGAACGTAAGCTTCGAGATGAAGCTTCCCGTAATAGGCGTGAGAATTTTTGGCGACCAAATCTTTTGTGCTGCCCAGAAGGGCTTCACACTGATTTGTGGCCTTTATGGTGCACAGCGGAGGACGTTTTCTCTTGCATCATTGTGGTTTTGATGCCAGCGGCGTCTCCTCGTGTTACTTAACACTTGCAACTTCTTTCCTGAACTCAATTCTGTCATTTTATGAAACTAGCGCAACTGTGACTTGTTTTAGAATGTCGTGTAACATTTTTTCGGCATGATTTGACTATAGGTAGGTTCTTCATGACATATTCATTACATTTTTTTTTTTTTTTGCCGTCGCGACGGTATTTTGTTGCTCAGTATACAGACAGGTGAACCAATCCGGTGAACCACGTTGTTCCACGGAACTACGATCTTACACTATAGGAAGTGGATATCGTGATTCCTATAGGTATTACAACCAAGCATAAGACTACTATTTACCTAGATTAAAATCTTTGGGATGTGTTCCGATAGTGTCTTACTGTTACTAACTGTTTCATTGCAATGAAAAACATGATTGGAACATGATCTGATCACGAACATTTGGCCCATGTGAATTAAGGTAGGTGACATGATGAAGAAATGAATAACGCAATATTGCAAATACGATATGATTTATAACGATTCAGACGAACTTATAGATTGGACTTCTGGGGATCACTATGTCTTGGTGTCATTTGGTTTCCATAGCCTTGGCACTGAGATAATTAGCATTAATCCAAAAGTGAATTTGCCACCTTCTATGTTGCTGACACTCAGGCTGTGACACTTTCATTGCCTCGGTGAAGGCCTACTGCACTTAATGAAATAGCAGTTCAGATTGAAATGGAAGTAATTCCTGCATTTGAAATTAAAAAGTCAAGGTCATGCAGAGGGTCACAAACCTACCAAGATATTTTATTACTTGTGTGTGAAACCTCATTATCTCTGTAACAAGTCTTAGGAGGTCAAATACCAACTCTGTACATAAGTGACCCTCTGGTGCCCAGTAGTTCACCCTAGAAGTTTGTCTGAATCGTTACAATAAACCCTGTATAAACTTAAATGAGGTGAAGTGGCTCAGTAGTAGACATAGACCAACCCAGATTTGACACATTGAAACCCACAGCATTTCTTTTACCATATGATGGAGCATGATGTGTCGGTCCCGAGTGGTGTATCTGCTGGACTATTACACTAAATGCTAATGACACCTCTTCATCCTAGTTCGTAGTTCCTATAGGCAAGGACTTCCAATTCTTCAGCACAACCGGAAAAATGTCCATATTCTGCATCGTTTTGTTTTAAAAAAATATATGAAACAAGAGTATGACATTGCCATTCATCTGACTGCTATAGTCCGACTCACCAGCTGGTAATATCATTGCGAAGTGCATCAAAACCGTGGTACTGAATCATCGTGGAAAAAGCAACCTTTAAGGGTCTTTTCCGTATTGACGTGACTTTGTAGCTCTCCACTTAATTAGCTGAAGTCCGGTTTCAGTTTTTTTCGCATCTTTTACCACCCAAGCACTTCTTTTTGCCCCTTTGGTGCGAAACCGCTGTTGCGTGACCGTGTAAACCGTCACCAAATCCAAGCCGTAATGAATCGCCGATGGCTCAAATGACATCAGAACTTGTCCCTCGGACATTCCTCTTTTTCGGGGCTGTCTTTTGCGTGCATTTTACATTGAAGAAGGGCGTGAAATTATACGTCCTCCGTAGCAGCAGTTGGATGGCCCACATTCCTCTGCCACTTTGTGTACTCAAGTCGTGAATACAAAGAGTTTACCTCGTACTTTGACGTGTTGTTCCTCCCACCGATCTGCTTTCGCTTTCGCATCAATTCATTCGTGTTTTTATTCCTAGAACTTGTATAATGCAATCCACGGCGACAGGGGGAAAAAAGCATGGGAATGCGAACTTGTATCCGTGTCAAATGAAATGACGTATATGGGAGGACTAATATCATGAAAGGCCACGTAAAACCATTTGGAGTCAGAAGTGCAGAGATTAACCCATTTGTTCCCAGCGTCCTATATATAGGACGGTTGGGGAAAGAATCTTTCTTAAAGTTGTGCATATAAAATATTACAGAAGAAGCACGCTGAACCACTTCATGAAAGTCTAATCTAGTGGGAGAATGCAGATACATCACATTTCAGTGATTGCATCAGCCACAATGATTACAAGTTGAATTTTGGGAAATGTGCAAATTTCATAACTGGGGTAACTATATTCTCTTGAGTTATAAATACTTCTAGAGCTTTGAAAAATAAATACAGTGTATGACTGTTGCAAGAAAGGTTGGGCAAAGCTACCATAAAATATTTACATTGTTGGCCCTTATGAGTGGCGAATGGCAGCAAGGGAAACAATAGCGTCCTACATGTAGGACGACGACAACAACAACAACACCATCACGACATTTCCCTATAAGGGGTAGTCAGCGATGACGAGAGCCACAAGCTAATCCAAAATTAACTAAATTAAAACTTGCAAAAATCAGCCTATAAAACACCCCTCCGGCCCCCCACCCCTGCCCATCTCAGACGACAAACTTTCAATATTAAATATTAAATTTAAATATTACACGACTATGCAACGCGGTACTTGAGAAAACCATACACACCAACACAANCTGGAAGAGGAATCAGCAACTGCTAAATTCCTCCAAGTGACATGTAGGACGCGGGTAATATATATTGGCACTGACAAAATATGATAAAACTAGACGATCCTTTGTACGCAGTAGGTGTTCTGTGCATGTTACAAAAATCATTCTGAAGAGTGTAGGTTGATAATACTCATTGGTATTTTAATTCCTAGTGCAGGGCTATTCAACCGGCGGACCGCGGTCCGGATCCGGACCGCGACGTAATTTTGTCCGGACCGCGACGATATACAGGACAGTTTGAAATAGCATTAGAAGTCACTAATTCATGATTTTTTTGGGAAAAAGTGCTTCAAATCTCTTTGAACCCCCACAAAAAATTTCGCATGCGGCGGGCTGGCTCCCTGCCCTTTACGGCTTGTTCCCATTGTGCTTATGAAATCGGCGCCACTCCGAAAAAATTTCTGTACAGGACTTTATAAAGGGCGAAAATGTCTTAATAGGCCCTTCTACCCTTGCTGGACATGTTTCTATTTTCAAAAATGAACCCTGTGGTACCATATAAAATCCATATCATTACCCCCCCCCCCCCCGGGGGGGGGTCCGGACTTTCAATGCCCCAGGAAAGGTAAATACCTTGTCATAAACTAGTTGAATACCCCTGGTCTATACAGCAGAAATAAATATTCTATACTTTCACAATCAATGCCGCAGACGCGCCGAATCTTCCGAGGCTATAAGTAGGCAGTAAAATCCATGATTGAATTAATTTTGCTTGCCTACCTTGATATACAGTACTATCCAAAATACTAGTCCGACTGCTATGGCTATTTGTTGCCACTAAGTTGCTTATTTAGTAGCTGTTATATATTTGCATTGTGACTTTTAATGATTGTCGAAAATATTAGCTACTATAATATTACGCCCACCTGACCCATCCATTCAAGCTCACACGATTAGAAATGGCTCCTTGAAAAGTTGAAACAATTGACATCTCTCGTCAATGATACTATATGATACTATCAATGATACATCAATCTACTTTGTGCATACCAGAACCTTTTGCAGGGTGTTTTTTATCAGATGGATCCATACAACTTAATATTAGCAGCTATTAATATTGATAGCCATTAAAAGTAACTGCTTAAATCAAGCAGCTTAGTGCCAAAAACAGCCATGCAATTGGACGAGTAATTTAGATCACCTTATATTGTCAGGTATTACATGGCGTGACTTGGGACCATACTTTCCAAGGCGAATAAAGAGAGAGGCCATTGAAAAGTCTCGATGTGATGGGTTGAAATACCCTAATTATTGAATATAGCATATAATACAATCTAAGCATACCAGATTCCACCATTGCCACCAGCAATGCCATTCGATGTAAGAATAATTATTGTGCCTTTACACTGCATGGAAAATGACTGAGCAAAAAGTGGAGCGAAAAGTACACGGATTTCCCAGCGTCCTATAGCATATGTAACTTCTTTAGCAATTAAAATTTTATACTGAACTATTTTTTCCATCTTATTTCCGGCATTTTAACGCGTGTCTTAAAATATTAAAATGTCATCAGTAGATCAACCTTGGGAACAAATGGGTTAAGACGATTTTGTACGTCTTTTAGCACGCTAACTTTTTGTTCAGTGAATATGTCCTTCGCAATTACTTCCCTGTCAAAGTGCATGTGAATATAACCGGCTTACGAAAGGTTAAATCATTATGTAGTTAGGGTATTCGCAATATTATACAGTATGCTGTGAAGAAAGAATTGCACTTATTGTAAATTGATATTATTAAGGCTAATGGAACTGCATACTGGAACTGGTTAATTGTGTAATATATTTTATTCAGAAAATGCGATGATTGTTATAACGCAATTCTGTTCTCGATACTCTGGTGATCGCGTTCTATCTATATGCAAAATGAGTACGGTATGCACAAAAATAACATTCATGTACTTATCAGTCCAACAAGAATTGTCGCAGCGGCAGCGCACGAACTACAATCTACGAGCACAGGTATACGAGAGACTGTAGTTCGTGCGCTGCCGCTTGCGACAATTCTTGTTGGACACCAGGTACAGTGCTTGCATGAAGAGCGCTTCTGTTTTGCTTTCTTCCAGTTAATGATTTTGTCAAGATCTTTGGCATATTTGCTATTTTTTACTTTTGGCAAAATATATTACGTATTGAAATCACTCAGCTCTATTATAATTAATGGGGCAAAAATATTATCAATTAGATTTTAATGTTCTACTGGAACTGCATCTCTTCTATCAGAAAGTTATTAGGGTTGATGCCCTGCTTTTGCGAATTAGTTTTTCTCCACAATCTGTTATATTGTTTCTAATGACTCGTAGAGTTTTGTAACACAACGCCCTAAGTGATTTGATGATGAAACTACCTTATGTCTGATTCTCATCATATTCTTCATAATAACCGCTTAATGATGCTAGGGAAGAGTTTGATCGGGATCAGACTAATGCAGCTCCATATGTTCAGTCAAGCGTCAAATCAGTGATGGCCAAAAAGGATTGCAAAACCCTAATTGCCACATGTCTTTTCTCTGAACAGCCAAAATCCCAAGCTCAACTTTCTTCGACAGGCAAGCTCTTCCTTATTTCTTATTGTAGGCATTCCGTACGCTAATTGATGCATGATTTCTAATCCGTCGGTCATCATCCTGCTTTTCCGCTATTTCAATCAAATATTCACACCAATAACCAGCACGTGGCAAATAGGAAGGCACGAACGTCGTTGTGAAACCTCACGACATTCCCACTCCCTGACCAAAAATAACGACAAATGTGACCACGGACACCCCTCGAGCTCTGACCAACGTAATATGTGATTGTCGTCACCCAGAATGACACTAACACGCTGTAACACAATCCTCCTCCACTTTCCCACCACCCTTGTTATTGTGCCGCGCAACACAAGTGCGCCGAAGTAGATCATAAGTGTTGACTAGGTGACAGCAGTGGCGGGTGGGAGACGTCTCGGAATGGCAAGCGGAAGTAGAAGACCAACTTGTGCTCATCCTTAGGGATGTCTTGGACGGCCTATGAGATGACCACCAACTAACCGTAACGTTGGTCTCTCCGACTGACCTGAATCCCGTAATCCCAGTGAAAGTGCTCCGGATGGCAGGCTTCTTTATTTTTTCTGGCTCAAACGGCTCTTTTTTTTTTTGTACACAAATGGCGTGTAGATGAAGATGGTCACTTCCTCCATATTTCCCCCAGGGTCGTGTGAATTACAAGGAGCTGAGTAATGAACAGAAAACACGACATTCTTGGCCTCTTTCATTTTTTTTTAGAGGTCCTGAACCTTTGAGTTGACAGAGAAAGGAAGGTCAAGGGGTTCTCTCTACGGTCATGTGTGATTTCGACTTCCCAGAAAGTCTGTGCACAGGGTTTGGGTGTACTTGCATAGTTGCATGTACTTGCATTAGAGGAAAATGCAATGAACACTATACACTACTAATTTCATTGACATTTTTGGGTCAAAATTACACTTTTATCAGAATTAGGAAATACTTGACGCTGCAAACATGTGAAGTATTTATGTGAGTATTTATATACAATGAATAATATCGCCTTGGGCAGTACTACTTTAACCTCGTAAAACCTAACCTTGCAAGGATTAAGCGTGGTAATTATCTTGGGTAACACTCCTACTGTTGGATAGTTAAGTAAATTGTATCCTAGAATTATTATTCGACCCTGTGCTATTGCTACTTTTTTTAAAAAACATACAATATCAGTAATGCCACTCGGAAAACACCCGACTATTCTGGGATGACTACAGAGGAATCCAAAAGGATTCCAGTAAGATGTCAATATTATTTTTAGTTATAAAGTGGATAGTGAGCATTTTAGTATCGAGCATAATCACTAGGTCTACTAATATCTGAATTGCAGAAAGATCAATCATATTTTGATGAAATTAAATTCGGCATTGTTATTAGCGTTTACGTTTTGACGGTCAACTCACTTTTCTGATAGAAACATTACCGTTTCCAAGATCAGTGTTGAAAAAAAAAAAGAAGATCCCCATAAGAGCTAATTCCATCTTCAAATTTCACACTCTTTTGTCTGGAAATCATTCAAATGTGACTTATTGTTTTGATTTCAGGTCTTCATTTGATCAGTCTGCCGCAAGGCGAGTGTTTTGTCTGCCACGGACGTGCTCTATTGTATTGTACAGTACGTATACAGTCTGATCGTGCCAAGGTGCGCACTTCCTATCGTTTAGAATTCTTGCGGGTTTATAAAGGTAAAATAGCCCTACTCATTTTGCCTATTTTGGCTCAATTACAAAGATAATGGGTTGTTAAGTTTTTAATTGCCCTCCCACGCACGATAATATTACCTCGTATTTTGGAGCTTGTCTCTATCTTCTTCAAATAGTCCACCTGAATCTAAGGAACAATACAGTCTACTTGTTATGCGTCAAGATTAGATATTATTTTTGGGGAGTTCATTGACATTGTCTCTAACAAAGGTTTGATTGACGCCTCATTTTCAGCTACCTTTCTGTCATGCTTTGAAACTGTTTATGCAAGTGACCATGAAATATTACCGTACTGTTCATTATGAAGTACACAAGCGGCATTTATGAAGATACAGTTCCATTGCGTTATTTATACCTCACATCACGCAACTTATAGAACATATGGTGTAATCCGACACAAGTTAAGGTTGTAGCATACTGTAGCGACAAATGCAGGCAATTTAAAAATCAATCGTGAATTCAACTACTCTTTACAAATTGAATCTGGAGCAAAATACGTGTGAGACTACACAATACTGTCTGCGATTTATAATACTGTCACAAAGTGAGGGAAAAATAGGCGACTTATTTCCGTGTATGGCTACTACGAAACCGGTAGCTATATTACCACCGATCGAGATTTTTTTTACAATAACACGTGAGAAAGGCTTGGCATATTTCAAGTAGTAGCAAAAAGGTACTATTGTATGAGAGTCTCCATATGACAAAGGAGTGCGGTCTGGTGAGAGGGTTTGGCATCTCCTTCAGGACGCTCCTGAAAGATCACCACTCCCTACGGATCTGATATCATTTTTATCCTCCTCGCAGACTCCCACACCATTTACAAGTGAAAGTGTTTCGCATTCCACACCTCAAGGAGTGAAGGTGATCTATTTTTTTTTCTCTCCCATCTAGTACGTAATTAATGCTTCTTCGCACCTTGTTTGGTGTTTGGAAGGTTGTAGAATCAAGTCGGCAGCAACAGCTGTCTTTCTTTTCTTATGTTTTCCGCTGATTTTTTTTGGGTGATATGCCATCCATTTAACGCATGAGTTGCATTTACCCAGTAGCAACGCCCCGAGATATTAGATGCTTCTTTCACGCTAACAACCCCAGTTCGAGCCTGAACGCGTCGGCCTTCAGGAAGGAAGTCCAGTTATTCAGTGTGGTCAACTGATATCCCGTTGACCCATTTTGTGGCCCTCTAGGGCATTCGCGGCTGGAGAGTGTAAAAAGATGGATTAGAATTTATTATGTAATAAGTTCTGGGGAAAAAATTACGGCCGCTCTTTTAGTCACGTGAAGCTCAGTCGTGTTTTATATTCAGTTGTCAGGCAATACGAATTAGGTCTGCAAGGTTCTATTGGTTTATAGTGGTCTTATGTAGTTATGTTATTGGCGATGTCGTGCGGCTATTCAGATTCTCTAATTTCAATGTTCTGTAAGGAAGATTCTGTATGATTCCACTTTACATATTTATTACCGTACGCTATTTATGTAATTTAATATACTGTATACTGTCCGGTATACATATTGAATACCGGTACATGTAGGCTAATACATGAATTAGTTTCCCGAATTTTCTATAAGTTTATTGTACTACATGTAATACTAGTAATAGTGTGAATCATATACAACAATAATATTTTAAAATAATTGAGTACAACGTACAAAGATTTTAATATTTAAACTAGCTAGGAATATTTGATTAGTCATTAATTTGTGTTGCTAAAACAGACCCTGTTATGCTCATAATAATATTTACTTCCTGCTGGAACCACAAACAAAACATTGCGATATCCCATGAGAAACGCACGTGCGTAAGCATTAGAAAAGTCGAAACTCACTCTTACACGACTATTAAAATTCCACCCACACTATTTCCGTAACGTATTTAGTATCCCTGTCAGCATGAATACTTGAATCGTAATTGATCGCACCAACTAACTGACAATCCGGCATAATTACATCCGGAGTGATCACTCTCCCAACAATATACATCTACATAAAAGCATGCTCACTCTACTGTGGAAGAGCACACGACTGATCATTTGCAGACTGCGAGTATAATAGGTGCCCCGGTGGATCTATTTTCACGTTGCCAGAAAAAAAAGAAGGACCAGACATTTGAATAATACAAATTACAATCAGGAAGCGGAGGAAGGGATCAAGTACCTTGTCCTCGCATTCGAGGTTGAACTCCTGCTGGAGCTAAGTAAATCGCATCCGTGAGAGTTACCTCATCCAAGATGGAGTGAGAGTTGCCTATTTTTAGACCTAGGTAGTTACAGTTGTTTCGGCCTTCATATTTTTGCCGGGAATTTGCACCCACATGTAAGGTTTTAGTGGAGGCGATGCCGTTTATTAAAATTCATATGGTGCGTTTAAAAACCCGTTTTTTTCTGGTGACTGACCCTTTGAAAATATGTCGTGAGTTGTTAAAAAATCATTATATGCAAATTACCAACGCCCTGATTTATGGTGTGTGACGACAGTGTTACGTGAGGACATGCACCAAATGCAGCTTTGCCGCTAAGGGAATCTAGAGGATGAAAGGAGAAGTAGTATGGAGAAAGTGCAGAGACCGGCAGAGACGATATGAAGAGACCTCTCTGGACGGAAACTTTGTACTACGTATGTTGCCCGAACTATGATGTAGTACGAAAGCAGCGGCCCAGATAAAGTGGTCATGGTCAGTTATTATTTACGGATTAGTGAATCTTGGTTGATCAAATAGACCTGAAGGAAAAGGATATTTGCGGTGTCACAGCTCCTTGCGGAATAAAATGGCAACATGACGAGTTAGTAATGAATTTGCTGCTACTTTACTGTTACCGGTACCTATTTCTCATACCTGAAAAAATTTTAAGATAAATTTTGGAGAGGTGGCATATCATAGATGATTATTATTAGTTATAATTAAGAATTTAAGGAACGGATATAAAACCTGAAAACACAACTGCTAGTCAACATAGAAAGTAGGCACAGTATGATAATAGGGTGACTGATACATTACCCAGGAAATAATCATAGGCAAAGCATAACAATGCTGCGTTATGCCGAGCTTCTTATTGCCCTCAGCTGTGGCGGTGGGTGGTCCTGAGTGGGTGGTACCCTATTTTGATAAGGCCATGGGTGAGCACCACATTTTAACAAATTATAAACTATAGTACCTCGTTTGCTTAATTTGATTATCAAAGATCACTAGCAATGCAACTTGCATCATTCACTACAGTAGTGTTACTTTTCATACATGTTTTAGATAACGTCTTTCCAATGCAAGACCTTATCGTAGCTTTAGTTACCGTTCCTGACGTGAAAGGTACATTTTAAGAGACCTGCCAGAGGGCGACACGTTGCACGTGATAAATACTGTGCATATTAATGCCTTCAATCACGTGTAGTAGGCCAATCAAACTGATGAATATAGAGATAAGCTACTTTATGGGCTGCGATTTCTAAACGCCGATACACATTCATTAACCGCCCAACCAGCCAATTTCGCTGTAAACGATCGAGATTAATGGCCGTAGATGAGACAATGAATAACAGGGAGAAAAAGCTCAACACTGAATGATTTTTTTCCTCCTTCCTCTTTCTAAAGTGGTATTTTTTCCCCTCCTATTTTCTAAAGTGGGTGTGGACATAACATACTCTTACACTACTCTCGGAAATGATTCACAGCAGAGAGCCCAGTTATGTCCCCATAAGAAGACAAGCAAAGTCGAAATACACACTGTTGCGCAAGCCGCTTTCAATTCGAGATTTACGTGCGAATAAACTTTCACCCATGTACACGCTGAGTGCTCAGGACAGATCTACAATATAACCCACATGTTTGACAGCAACAGCAATTTCCATCCCGAAAGATAAGACGAAACTCCCGGTCACCACTTGGAAAGTCGTAATACCCGACAATGCTCTTGATTGCGCAATGATGAGTGTCTAATATATTCAAATTGTAGCGTACAGGGTCCTTTTCGCTGGCATGGAGTCCATTTGGGCGACTTGGTTGTGCTCTTTAGGTTGTTGATAAGAGATGGTTGCTTTCTTTTTGTGGACCACTATGATTCCACGCACGTGCGTTGGGAGGCATGCCCTCTGCATTACGCTGCTCTGATGAAATGCCCTCGTGATGTGGGTCCTGGAGACTAATTTTTCAGTATATGTTATCTGTCGCCTGTCGTCCGGACTCGGAGCACCGGACAGGAACCAAACAATCCGACTATATATCACCGAGGCTGCAAAAATTTCAGCCGGCTCTCTCACATTCGAGGGACCTGCCCACTTTCTCCCGAGATTCGCGAGTTCGAGTAGGATTCGGGATTTTTTTTTTCTTTTCTTTTTCGTAACATCTTGTTTCCGTTTGTCATGCGTGGTGTGAATGAGGTGAAACCCGACTCGGAAGATAATTGGAATGCGAAATGAAGCAATATTGCTCAGTAGCAGCTAAGTAATATCATCAGCCTCACAAGGTGACTCTCTGTTTTCTAACCTTCATTTGCTGTAGATGTGTTGATGGTTGTATAGCGCCAGGATAGGTTGGCTGAACCTTTGACAGTGCATTCAGATGGTCAAATCAATTTTCTGATGCATCAGTTTCTCTTCATTAGAGGTAATAGGTGGAATTTTTGTCCCGCAGCTAGTTACTGCTAACTTATAGCAGTACCAATGCCAACATTGGTATACTGCTAAGTTAGCAGTAACTAGCAGTGGTACTAAAATTCCACCCATTGTTTCTGAAAAAGGGGCTAATGCAACTCCTCTCATATTTCGAGATCACTCCTTACGTCTCATTACTGTAGCCTATTGTCGTTCTGAATTTCAGGTCCTCAAAAAGATATGATTGTCATAGCTTCTTTTTTGTTATAACCACTCTACAGACCTACAGGAGATACGTAATACGTATAACATTCTGGCCAAATCCAGCCTACTGCTCAGAAAAACTTCCCGAGCTTTCTTACAAAATTGTCTCCGTCCTTTGAAAACAAAGCGTGTACTATTAACCGCAAAAGTAATGTCGCACATACTGTATATGTGATGCCGTCCGCGATTTGTTGTTTAGCATGGGCGTTGCCGAGTTACGGATGTTAATTTGGCAATATTCCGGAATCCACAACACTTTGCTCACCGGTCGCGGTCGTGGTCCCACAATCCTGTAGCCGCACGGTCCGGGTCGCGGTTTGAGACCGCCGGCCCGCCGCTACTTATGCGTGCAACTTATTTCTAGTTTACGGAGTCTGTGTTTATAAAGCAGAACCCACTCGTATATCAGCGATTTAATTCACACTGCAATAACAATACTGCATAAGGTCTCGATTGATAGGCTGGCTGGCATCAACAACACTGTAGTCATCATCAACTATTTTTTTATAGACCTAATGAACTTCACATTTTGCGCCACACATTAGCAAATTAAATGATGAATTTTAACGAAACGTCTAGTCAGTGGCAGATCCAGACATTTTTTTCTGGGGGGGGGGGGGGGNGGGCGCAAGGCTATAGGTTGGCGGGGAGGAGGGGGTGATCAGGGCCCACCGCAGGCGAAATTTTTTTCGGTTCAAGGTCCTCGCGACCAAATCTGGGGTCGCGACCGCAAAATGGAAAAGAACCCATAGAACAGTACAATTTTGCACTGTTCTAGAGGGTTTTTGCGAGTTTTCCCCCCGGTTTTGTTTGGAAGTTATAGGCAACGGAATTCTGCCAAACACACCCACCTTCCGCTCTTCCTTTTTCCATGGAAATGCACTTCACACAACAATAGGAGTAAACATTGTTCTATTATTATTATCATTGCCCTCAGCCCCTCACACAACAATAGAAGCAATGTGGATTAAATCGCTGATAAAAGGGGCGACATGGTTGTCTAGCGGTTACGCCGCTGGCCAGCCAAGCAGGATGCCGGGGTTCAAATCCTGTCCCCGTCACCTCTGCTTGGCCGGGTCTTTTTTCGCTTTTCTCCCGACATGCCGGAGCAGAATTGCACTCCCTTCTCTGCTCGGGGCCAGGGGAAAATGCCTGGTGTTAAAGAATGTCAGAAATGGCTGTCGCACGTCGCCCTCCCTTGGGAACTTCCCCCTTATTCCCCCCTAAGAGGGCCACGAGCTCTATCACGGGGTAAAATAAATAATAATAATAAATCGCTGATAAACGAGTGGGTTCTGTATTATAAATTACACAGACTCTATAAACTAGAAATAAGTTTCACGAATAAGTAGCGGCGTTCTCAAATCGTGACCGACCCGGACCGTGCGACCGCTGCCGCGACCGTTGAGTAAAGTATTGTGGATTCCGGAATATTGCCAAATTATTAACGTCCGTAACTCGGCAACGCCCATGCTAAACAACAACGGAATCACATAACAGTGCGACATTACTTTTGAGGTTGATAGTACAACGCTAAAAGTAATGTATCCGCCGGTAGGCCTATGAAAAAGTGGATTTTCATGTGATGGAATGATAACGTATGATACAGAATTTATGTCAAGAAAAGTATCTTGACGGAATGAAATTTCAATATAATTTAAGTAATAGTCCACAAGTTGTCCAATGACACGATCAAGGGCATGATGCAACCAAGAATATTTTGGAAAGCATTTCAAATGCTAGCCAAAATTGGGTTTTATAGACATCCTGTATACATTCTTCCTGGTGCCGCGCACCATACGACATACGTCATATGTGGCATGCAGCCAGGGTAATTATGGTTAAATTGATATTTATATAAATATTTGTTCAAACTTCAAAGAACTTTTCTTTTTCTATCTGATAATCCGAAGCCGATGGGTCCCTACTAATAGACCCGGATATACTTCGTCGTCTGCGATAATAGAATATTTGTTATTAAATGACAGAATTCAGCTAGTGAGCATGGGATATGCGTCGATTCCAGTTCTTCGTCGCGATTGGCTGATATTGTTATACTGGAATCGGTTCCTGTCGGGGGGGGATCCAGTATAGCAACTCGAAAAAGAAATCCACGTAAATGCGGGATGAACCTATCTATAAATCGTCGATCGAAACTATTTCCACATGAAATACTGTATATTTCATTCCAACCGGGTTTGTATGTCATAGTGCAACCACCATACATCTGTCTCCAAAAGTGGTTTCCTTTTTAGTTGACCTTTTTTTGATGATGAAGAGTGGGCATTATAATGTAATAAATGAAATATTCTATAGGCAGCTCCGCTTCTTATAGAGATTCCGATGACGTCGCTTTAAATGATTTGACCTTTTTGCATTCATTTTTTTGTCCTTTAAAACATCCCTGTAGTTAGCATTTTTGGAGTGGCTCTTCATGTGTCACTACTGGAAAATTAATTTAATATCTTAAAATTGACAGTAACTCATTGAAGTACTCTTTTTGTGTCTTGAACCTAACTTTGTCATCTTGTACCGTAACTTTGGGGTACTCCTTTGCGGGGATTTTAAAGAACTGTGTTTAACCATAGTATCAAAATAATTGGACTTTCAGTAGGCTAATTGTGAGCATTTAACCTTTAAAATCAGAGTTACAGTGGGTGAGTTTCCCATGCACCTTAAAGCAGTGTTATTCTTTGCCCTACTCTCATTTTTGTCGAATGTAGCACACTATTTTATAATAAGAACCGACTCAATAATGTAAAATGACCGTCAAGAACTGGATATAACCGGTGAGCTTTTGTAAATGTAAATTTTTATCTTTAAAAATAAACTGAACAGAGAGGTAGCTATATTATGGATGTTGGGAGAAGTTCCCATCACGGCTGACGATACTGTACGATGTCTGTATCTCCGATTCCCTTCATTATGCTTATGCACTTTCCAGAATTTGCTCAATTCTCTATAGCCTTTTCACACCACTCGCATTGGCCTTGGTGAATTGGGAATCCAAGGAACCTGTTCGCTATTGGGTTTAAAATGTACGCGTTCATCTTTCCAGTTTATGCGCGTTTAGTTAATCAATAATTACAGTTGCAGTATGCCTATAATTTGGTATAATAATAATAATAATAATAATAATAATAATAATAATAATAATAATAATAATAATGGATACCCCGTGATAGGCCTCCTTGGGCCTCTTACGGGATAATCTTTTAAATACCCGACTATAATCATTGCCTGCGCTGTGATGGATTGTGGGAGGAAACTGGAGAACCCCGAGAAAACCCACGCGAACACGGAGAGAACCCGTCGAAACTCTATCCACATCCTCCGTCCGACCCGGGGATCGAACTCGGGACCTTAGAGGAGGAAGGCTGAGCGGCGCTAACCACTCCGCCACCGTGTCGCCTATAATTTGGCATGATTAATTGTCATTTCTATACATTTCTCTTGATATATAGGTACTATAATATTAAATTTTGAATAAGTAATTTAACGTTAATTTATATCCAACCCTTCGCGCTTTTGTAGTATTTATAGCAGCATTGAGGTCCCTTCTGAGTAACTATAAGCCAATGTGAAATTTTATTCTGGAGTTAGGCTCACAAGGGAAGTGTCTGTAGGGCCATCGGCCAATCAGCCCGAAAATGACACTAGGGGTAAATCGCAGGCCAGAAATTCATTGGTGAAAGTAAAAAGTC